>APFE030429258.1:55664-195779 GCA_000404065.3 Pinus taeda
AAGGCATCTATCTCATCCAAGCTTCTCCTCCATCTTGGGTATTCTGTGTAGGCTGCGTGGTTCTATCTTCTTCTTTTTATTTTGGGTTAGTAGTTTAGGGGAACAGGTCTGCTACATTAAAGATAGGTGAAATGCCTATTCCGGGTGGCAACTGTATCTCATAGGCATTCGCTGAAAATTTCCGGAGGACTTTGTAGGGTCCTATCTTCTTATACTTTAACTTAATGTATGCACCTCTGGGGAAGCGTTCCTTGAGCAAATGCGAGGACTTCATCTCCCATGTTAAACTGTACTTCCCTTCTCTTCAAATCTGCTTGATGTTTATACTTTTGGCTGCTATCTTGAAATTTAATTTTCACCTGCTCATGCAAATCCCTCATCGCGTTAGCGAAATCTTCTCCATCTGCGCTTCGCTTTTCTTGCAGTTCAAGATCCCTCAACTCATGCACTACGCGAGGATGCATGCCGTACAGGATCTGAAATGGACTGTAGCATGTGTTGCGATTAGGTTAGTCATTATAAGCGAACTCTACCTGTGCAAGCACTCGATCCCACGTCTGTGAATTCTCTCCAATCAAGCTTCGTAGTAGGTTTCCGAGACTCCTGTTTACCACCTCTGTTTGTCTGTCGGTTTACGGGTGATAAGCAGAGCTGTAACTCAGCTGTGTATCCATTTTCTTCCACAGCGTGCACCAAAAGTACCCTATAAACTTCACATCCCTGTCCGAAAGAATAGACTTATGCAACCCATGTAGCCTGACAATTTCTATGAAAAACAAGTGGGCCACGTGAGTGGCATCACTGGCTTTTCTGCAAGGGATGAAATGCACCATCTTTGAGAATCTGTCCACTACTACCATCACCGAGTCATAACCTCATTGTGTTTTAGGTAGACCCAAGACAAAGTCCAAGCTGACTGAGTCCCACAGCTTACTTGGAACAAGTAACAGTGTGTACAGTCCAGTGTTTTGACTGTGACCTTTCGCCAACTGGCACACTTTACATCTGGTCACAAATAGTTGCACATCCCTCCACATCTTTGGCCAAAAGTAGAAATGATTGAGCTACTTGAGTGTCTTGTCCATGCCGAAATGTCCGGCTAGACCTCCACTGTGCTTTTCCCGAGTAATGTTCTCCCTCATCGAGTAGTCAGGAATGCATAGTTGTCCTCCCCTAAACAACAGTTTCTCTTGCAAGTTTTAGTCCAACCATGGACTGTTATCTCTCACCAATGGATTCTGACATGCCTCATAAGCCTCCTTAAAATCTATGTCAGTCTCGTACAAATCTTTCAAGTGCTCAAAACCCAGCACTTGCACAGTACTCTCCTACAGAAGTAAAGCTCTCCTACTCAGAGCATCTGCCACCTTGTTGGCCTGCCCACTGATGTGTTTCAACACAAAGGTGAAACTCTGCAAATATTCCACCCATTTGGCATGTTTGTGATTCAGCTTGTGTTGTTGCATCACATACTGTAGTGCAAAATTATCTGAAAACAACACAAATTCGTTTCCTAGCAGATAATGCCTCCAATGTTTTAATGCCTATATAACAACATAGAACTCCTTGTCATAAGACAAATATTTATGTCTGCTTTCATTTAGCTTCTCATTGAAGAATGCCATAGGTTTATCCTCCTGGCTAAGTACAGCTCCAATAGCCGTACCGCTTGCATCACAGTGAACTTGAAAAATCTTCTTGAAGTCTGGCAATCTCAGGATCGGCCTCTCTGTGATCTTTCTCTTTAATAGCTGGAAACTTCTCTCCACTACATCTATCCATCGAAAAGGCTGATTGGCCTTTTTAATGGTGTCCAACATAGGTGCACATATTTCGCTAAAATTCCTTATGAATTTCCGGTAAAAACTTGCTAGTCCATGAAAGCTAAGTACCTCAAATAAATTTTTCGGAGATGGCCAATTAATTATTGCCGCAATCTTCTTCGGATCCATCTTCAGTTTATTTTTTTCTATTACAAAGCCCAAATAAATCAATTCCTTTTACTAAAAAGTACATTTTTTTTTCAGATTTATCAGTAGTTTGTTCTGCTGTAATTTTTCCAGCACTTTCCGAACATGTCGAAGGTGCTCCTCCCTTGTCTTGCTGAAAATTAGTATGTCGTCTAGGTGTACTCTCACAAATTTTCTGATGTACTCCTTATGAATCTCATTCATTAGCCACATAAATGTACTGGGTGCATTGCTCAGTCCAAATGGCATGACCAGCCATTCATACAGTCCCTCATTCATCTTAAAGTTTGTCTTCTACTCGTCCCCCTCTCATATCTGGATCTGATGATACCCGCTCTTCAAGTCTATCTTAGAGAAATATGTTGCCCTGCTTAAACAATCCATCATGTCACCCATCCGTGGTAGTGGAAACCTGTACCAGATGGTGATTTTGTTGATGGCCCTCGAGTTTGTGCACATCTGCCACTCTCCTCCCTTCTTGGGAGCGAGAAACATTGGGACTACGCAAGGGCTCAAACTCTCCTTTATCAATCCTTTGTCTAGAAGTTCTTGCACCTACTTCCTAATCTCTTCATTGTCCTTGGGGCTCATTCGATATGTCGCTTTGTTCGGAAAACTGGCTTCGAGTATTAAGTCAATATGGTGACTTATGCTTCTTTTGGTGGGTAATTTGTCTGGCAAGTCATCCACCACTATGTCCGTGAATTCCTGCAACATTTGCTGGATTTCTAGAGATAAATCTGATACCTCCGTATGCAACAACATTGTTTTTTTCTCTTTTTACAACTGTATAACCCATCTCATTTTCCTAAAGTTGTCTCAGACACTATTTTCCGCTAACCAATAATGCTCTTGGTTCGCTTGTCCCTGTTGTCCCTTCCTCCTTGATGGGCACAAGCGTATGCTTGATTCCATCCTTCACAAACTTATAACATTTCGTCAATCCATCATGCACCACCTTTCTATCGTACTGCCATGGCCTGCCTAGTAGTATGTGACATACATCCATCAGCATGATGTCACAAACAACTTTATCCTTATTTCTACCTATTTGAAACTCCACCTCACACTGTTCATCCACCAACAACTGATGGCCTTTCTGCAGCCACAAAACTTTGTAAGGGGTGGGATGTTTCAATCACCTATTTCCAACTTTTCCACCATCTCTGTGGATACCAAGTTATTCGTACTACCGCTATCAATAATTAATTTACAACACTTACCATGAGATTTACAAACTGTTCTAAACAAATCCTTCCGCTGTGTCTGTTCGGTGGCTTCCTTGGCTGGTTTTAACAACACCATGTTCAACACCAGGGCTTCTCCTGTTTTTGGAGCATTCTCTGCTTCTTGGGGAGGTGCCTCTGCTTCCTCTAGTTGTGCGACATAAACACCCCTCTGTCCAGCCTGGTCTGCTTCTGGACATTCAAATGATCTATGTCCCCATTTATGAAACCTATAACATTGATAACCAGCCCCTCTACCTCGGCCACTTCCCCGGCCTCGCTGGTATGACCTACCACCTCTCGCATTATCACCTTTGTACGTTGATCCAGAAGCTCTGGAATTGCTGCCTTCCTCATTACTACTAGCAGTCTGTCCTCTGCCATATGATTGGCCTTTTCCCTTGTCGGCTCCTCATCCTCTCCAGGCATTTTGTCGTCTAGTAATTTTTTCTTTAGCTTTCATCGCACTTTGATATGCTTCTTCAATGTTCTTTGGGGACAGAATACTAATTTCATCTAAAATTTCTAGTCTCAAACCATTTATGTACCTGGCTATCTTTTTCGCGGTATCCTCTGTATATCCGGCTCGTAGGTTCACTCGATAGAACTCCTCAGTGTATTCCCTCACCATCATTCCTTTCTATTTCAGATTCTGTACTTGCCTGTGTAGTGCAATCTGATAATCTTTCGGCAAAAATCAGCCCTTCAATTTGGCCAACTTCCTTGACCAAGTTTTGATCGGCAACTTGTTCAATCTCCTTCTCTCTATTTGGACACTGTTGTTTGGTCAATTTAGTGTGTCCTAAATTGCTACATTAATTGTCAATCCGGGATTCGTAAGTTGACGAAGTGTGGCGCACTATGTGTGCAAGATAACCTATTTCTTACGTTTGTCGTTTTGATTTTTATGTTGTTTTGGGGGTTTTTATCTTTGTTTATGGAATTTCTATTCCTAAATTTTTATAAGGCAAGTAAGGTTATAAGTTTTAAGGCAATTATGTCCTTTATAAGGATTCCCAAAACTTAACACTTTAGAAGGTCTTAGAACATACTAGTGAAAAATAACAATTGAATCAAGAATGAAAAGATGTTGCTAATTAAAACAAGTAATTAACGAACTACTGATTATGAAACTATCATCTCTGCTGTTGTCTAAATACAGAAAATTGAATTAAGCTACTGCACTCAAGGAAATCAAAGATTGCAAAGAAAGTAAAACTAAAATCAAATTACATCATCCATATTTCGATCCCTCGCCAGTTAGTCTCGCTATGGCTTTCGGAAGTAACCATCAATGAAATGAGCAATCCAATTATCTAATTGTAGAAAATTAAACTAAAATCAAATCACAAAATTCATATTTCAATCCCTCACCAGTTAGTCTCACTATGGATTTCGGAGGTAACTGTCAATGAAATGAGGAATCCAATTATCTAATTGTAGAAAAGTAAACTAAAATCGAATCACAACATTCATATTTCAATCCCTCGCTAGTTAGTCTCGCTATGGCTTTCGGAGGTAATTGTCAATGAAATGAACAATCCAATTATCTAATTGCAGAAAAGTAAACTAAAATCAAATCACAACATTCATATTTCAATCCCTCGCCAGTTAGTTTCGCTATGGCTTTGGGAGGTAACTGTCAATGAAATGAGCAAGTTGATTTCTAACTATCTTATCAAAGCAAATGAAAAAAACTGAACTCAACAAAATAGAACTGGAATTAAAAGAAACTAAGAAAAACAAAATCAGTAGAGGATCAATTCGATATCACTAGTTATTATGAAAATTATATACAAATGCCCGGGCTACCTACTCTATCCTGAAACATGCACACACTGATCAACATTATACAAAGCTTGTAAAATCATGAACAACAGTGAAATGTTAGATATATATACACAAATGAATAACTATATAGCATATGCAGTGAGAATAAAGAAACGATGCATAAAGACTATACAACAACAAGGAAACGAAACCTTAGTGTGCAGGGGCCCTCTGCACAACCTCGACCAACAAGCTATCAATCCAAAATCACGTTTACGCAAGCATGTAGAACAAAGTCTTCTTATATATATCTCAAAACACAATTACAACAATAAACTAATGTCATGGAACAGTGAGTTCTTAACAACAAAAATTACATTCCAAAAGCTAACTACTATGCATATCAGAACGCGTTATTTATAACAAAGGTTACATAACTGTTTTTCCTGGAAAACTACGTGAACAAAGGACACGTGAAAAGCAACGTCCATGGATTTAGCATCATGGTCATTGAGATTAGGCAATCTTATTGAAAGCGGTTGTTGGATCCACATTGTGGTTAGCCTACAGGTGTTAGCGTGCCTCCAGAGATCTAGAAACAGTCACAAAAATCTTCACGTGTTTGAAAATGGAGTCCTTTTGCTGTAGGACTTTCCTGTTTGACCACCACTTGACCACCATTGACCACGACCTTCTTTGATGAATCCAGCTGGACCAATGGGACCTGACCCATGTCCAGGTCATTTCCAACTTGCCCATGTGGCTTGCTTTGCCTCGTGACACCTGCAACCTGTAGTTTAACAAAAACGGCTGCGAAAAGTTACAAGATTCCGCAACCCTAAGCAAAAATCTAATTCAAACAACAACACAAAGACATAGTTAAAAAACCACTTTAAATGCTCTTTTATGACTAATATGTAATGATATTGATAGCTTAGGAGGTCTAGGTGAATGGAAAGAAGCTAGAAAAATGTGTAGGAAAGATGTAAGTTCGGGGCCAACATACCCCCACTGTGAAGGTGTTGCATGTCCCCATGCGACCAAAATTTTCACTATCCCCCCTTCAAATCATATGCTCTCAAACTTCTGTCAGTACATCTAGCCCTCTTCTTCTCTTTCTAGGTGCTGCTAACATCCTGGGCTTCATCATCAAGCATCTAAATTTGAGATTAATCAGTGCTCTACTTATCTTCCAACACTTTTTCTTCAATTTCCTATTCTTTTTCTGCATAGCCCAAGATGTAGCATGGTATTGTCATGAATGATCTTATCCAGTCTGCTTTGTTCCTTTAATGCTTCATTTTCATGTTTAATATGTCTATTTAGGACCTCTAGTTCAAAAATTTCCTATTTCAATGACTGGATTTGAGTGTCCTGTGCTGGATGAGGCTGGATGGATGAAGTGCTTGGACCTGTGGCTCTCTTTTCCAAGGATTCTATATAATCATACATCTCTTGCTAATTCGGGTCTATCTCGGGTGAATTTTTCCTTGGGTTGACCCCAAAGTCTTGTTGAGGAGGACTGATTTCAAAGTTTGGCCTAGAAGGACTTATGTCAACATCTGGAGGACTAGTTTCAATGTTTGGCTGAGAATGAGGTGGGCTACGGCCAGCTGGAGGTTGTTTCAGTGTTCCCCCTCCTAAGTCAATAAAATGGGGTCCTTTTGTTTGTGCTTTCCTCCACTTTCCTCTAAGCCTGGTGCTTCTTAAATGCTGCGGGCTAGTGCCCTCTTCCTCAATACTCTGTTTTTCTTTTTCTTTCTTCTTGGCTACAGTTGATTGTCCTTGAAGGTGAGTTAGCCTTTTAGATAGTGTTTGGTGGTCCTCTTCTAAGGAAGGCTCTAGTGATTGGTAGACATCATCTATGTTTCTTTTCCCTTTCAATTTTCTTTGCTTTTTATCCTTGGTTCTTTCCTCCCTTTTTTCAAGCAACTTATCTTCTTGGTTAATTTCTTTAGGAGTGTCTTGAATTCTCTCATTAGTTTCCTTTTTCCTACTCCTTCTTGCTGTACTGCTCTCAGGAATTTCAAGTAGATCTTGAAAATAGTTTCTCACAAAAAACCGTTCCCAGGTATCCCTCTTTTTCTTCAATTGGTCTTCAATTAAAATTTTCACCAGCCCGTGATGATACAAGTAGGGTTCTATGTCCTCTATATTCTTTTGGACAGTTGTGCACATATTTTTCAAGCTCAGTAATAAAAAGTAAGGAAGATTTAGGGTTTGATTCTCTAAAAAGTTCATCAACAGTTGGGTATGATACATATACATTGCTCCAAAACGACCTTCACACGTAATGAACTTTTGAATAATCAACAGTAAACTGGCCCACTTCTCTTCTAAAGCATGGAAAAGAATTCCTCATTTAAATATAGTTACTTCCATACCTAGATTGTGTAGGATAACCCTCCAAGCCTTCTCGTCAAATCTCTTGTTCTTGAACCAATGTTCTCCCTCTTGAGGAAGTTCTGTAGCGGCTGCTATGGATGCCTCGGTAACTGTAAACTTGAGGTCCCCAATTTCCACCTCCAGGCCATTAAAATACCTCGCAAAAGCTTTTGTAATCTCCTTATTATAGCCTCTAAACTTTTGAATAAATCGAAGCCATTGTGCCATTTTCAATATGTTCTTTACTTGCGAGTATCCCTCCATAAAATTGGGCCCTTCCAGTTCTGCCCTCAGCAACAGACCCATTCTTTCCTTCTATTCTAACAATTCGTTTGCGTGAGAAGGCATTAGCGGAGGTGAGATGGCTGGATTAGTGGGAGTGAAGAGGGTTTATGGAGAAAACCAGTGACTGTAAGTGGAAAACAGAGGATAGGTAGTGGAACTGAATTCTCAGAATGGAGCGGAGACTTATGTGAACGAGGTGGTAATGTAGCCGTGGCTTCAATAAAATAGTGGGGGAGTGAGGGAAATTTTTTTAAAATGGATGGTTGTGGAGTAGACATAAACACATTCATGAAATGGCTGCGGAATTTATGCAGTGGAGAAGAGCTGTAATCAAATCGGCCACGTCCAATAATTACAGGTGGAGTGTATAAATGTAGCCAAACACGAGTTAAATCCGAGGATTAATCATGAGGCCGTTGGGAAAATAAATGCATGGTTTGTGGAGGAATGTCGTGGGATGGAATGGTTATGGAGGCTATCACGCTAATCATTGCATATAGTGGAGCTTGTGATTTAATAACTATGAAAAAATGTGTTTTGAATGCCATTTGAAATAAATTTTTACTCATACCTTGGAATTTTTTCCACTTGTTATCCATAGCCTTTGATAAGCTGCCATTTTTTAATGCCTTTAGGTGCCCCATGTCTTCATAATATGTCCTCAGTCATACCTGTATTTGTTTTTTATTATTTTTGTCTATTATCTAACTGCCAATGTTGAATGACAGGGTGCTAGCTGCGAAAACACAACTAGCTGCATAATCAGTTTGCAGCTGCAGAAACTGGATACAGCTGCGGAAACTGACTCAACAATCTTATAACTAAATGAGATGGATAAATGATGACTGAATGAATGAAAATGGAGTGGAATGAAATGAATTGGAGTGGAATGAAAATGAATGAAATGAAAATGAGAAAGAGAGAGATATTTTTTTTTTTGGAAAATATAAAGCGTAAGGAGTTCCTGATTTTCGCCCTGTATTTTCTGTATAAGACTACCAATCAGTGATTGGTTTTCAGGCTTATACAAATATGTTTTTTTTTTTTTTAGAGAATATAAAAGAACAAAGGCTAGGCTGGTGGAGAAGAAGGATTCTTCTTCACTAGCCTTATTGCAGAATTATCTTGAAAGATTTTGACAAATTCCTCTTTTGAGAGTGGCTTATGATAGATCTTTAATTAGTGACCATTCACAATAAGAGGGGTTTGAAATTCATCAATGGTTTTGATTCTTACCGCTCCATTGCTAAAGACTTTGTCAATCTCATATGGCCCAAGCCAATGAGTCTGAAATTTCCCTTTGAAGTCTTTAAACTTGGAATCAAATAGCAATGTCCAGTCTCCTTCTTGAAACTTTTTCTCTTTGATGTATTTGTCATGCCACTTAGCTCTTTGATATTGAACTATATCAATTCTTAGGATTGCTTCTTGTCTGATCTCATTTAGCTCATTCAATTGCTCCATTCTATGCTTTTGGGCTTCTGATAGATCTATCCCCAACTAAACTGCCATCTTGAAGGTTTTGACTTGGAACTCAATGGGGAGCAGGACTTCTTTCCCATAAACGAGTTCATAGGGAGAATGTCCTGTTGTATTTCTCCATGTAGTTCTGTAGGCCCACAAGGCTTCAGGAAGCCTTTCTGCCCAATCTCTTCTATGTAGATGAACAATTTTGGTGATGATACTTTCAAGAACTTTGTTTGTAGACTCCACTTGACCATTTTCTTGCAGATGGTAAGGAGTAGACCTTCTGTGCTTGATTTTGTATTCTTCCACCATCTTCTCCACCAGGTTGGATGTTAATTGACTTCTCTGAACTGTCACAATTTCTCTTGGAACACCAAAGTGAGTAAAAATATCCTCATAAAGAAAAGTAATAACTAAATTTCCAGTAGTAGAAAATAATGCTTTGGCTTCTACCCATTTAGTGACATAATCAGTACATACCAATATATACTTCTTTTGCTTAGATGGTGGATTAATAGGTCCAATGAAATCTAAAGCCCATTTTTCAAAGGGTTTGATGAGTACCTGTGGTTGCTATGGCATTTCATTTGAAAGGGTAGGTTTCCCTACTCTTTGGCAGTTGTCACACCTTTTGACATATTGTTTTACATCTTTAAAGAGGGAAGGCCAATAATATCCTAAAGAGAGGATTTTATAGGCTGTCCTTTTGTTAGCAAAGTGTCCGCTGCATGGTTCATCATGACATGCCTTGAGGATTTTAGGCATTTCATCTCCCCTAACACATCTTTTGATCACAAGATCTGGCCTTGTTTTAAACAATTCGTTAGAAATCCATGAATATTTTGAACTCTCTTGAATAATCTTTATTCTTTCACTAGGAAATAGATGTGGAGGTAGTTTCCCTGTAACCAAATAGTTAGCAATATCTGCATACCAAACGGTCTTAGTAGTTACTGCAAATAAATATTCATTAGGAAACTTATCCTCTAGAGGAGAATCTTCTTTAGTATTCTGAATCCTAGACAAGAAATCAGCTATTGTATTTTGTTTCCCTGGTCTATCCAACACAATAATATTGAATTCTTGCAAAAGTAGGAGCCATCTTGTAACTTTGCCATTAGTAACAGGTTTGTTCATTAGATATCTAATCGCAGAATGATCAGTATGAATAAAAGTTTCATAACCTGTTATATAATGTCTGAACTTATTAATTGCATGAGCAATAGCTAAGAACTCTTTTTCAGTTACAGTATAGTTCAACTCAGTGGGAGTCAAATTTTTACTGGTGTAGTAAATGGCATAAGGGACTAAATATTTTTGACCCAACACAGCTCCTAGAGCTGTATCTGAAGAATCTGTAGAAATATGGAAATGGAGCTTCCAATTTGGTCCTCTCAAGATAGGAGCTTCAGATATTCTTGTTTTCAAAGTTTCAAATGCTGATTGACAATCAGGATCCCATTTGAATTCATAGTCTTTTGTAAGCAGTTTGAAAAGTGGAGATGCTATTTTAGTGAAGTTTTCTATAAATCTTCTATAGTATCCAGTAAATCCTAGAAAAATTCTAACATCTCTTTGACAATTTGGAATAGGCAATTTGGAGATGACTTCAACTTTTGATCTATCAACTTTAATCCCATCCCCTGAAATATGATTTCCTAAAACAATACCTTCAGTAAACATCATAAAGCATTTTCATGGCTTAATGAAAGGTTTGTTTCTTTACATCTTACAAGTACTTTTTCCAAATTTTCTAATGCTTCTTCAAATGAGTCACCATAAACTGTAAAATCATCCATATAAACCTCTACACTATCATGGATTAGATCAGAAAAAATTCCCAGTACTGCTCTTTGGAATGTTTTGGTTGCATTACATAACCCAAAAGGAAGCACTCGATAGGCAAAAGTTCCCCATGGACAGGTAAATTTGGTCTTATCTTGATCCTCAAGTGATACCTGAATTTGATTATAACCACTAAAACCATTCAGAAATGAAAAGAACTTTTTTCCTGCTAATGTATCTAATACTTGATCGATAAAAGGCAAAGGGAAGTCATCCTTCAAAGTTGCTTTATTCAATTCCCTGTAATCAATGCATACCCTCCATTTACCATTCTTTTTAGGTACTATAACCAAAGAAGAAACCCATCGGCTATCTGAAATTGGATAAATGAAGTTTACATTGAGTAGTTTTGGAGCTCTTCTTTCACTATCTCCCTAAGATTTGGATTCATCCTTCTCTGAGGTTGTCTAATTGGTCTACTGTTTTCCTCAATATAGATATGATGGATGCAAGTCTTAGGATCGATACCTTTCATATCAGTATACTCCCATGCAAATGCAGTAGAATGTTTTTGTAAGATTTTGGTTAGTTCTTCCTGTTGTGAATTTTCCAAAGTTTTGTTGATATTCAATGTTTTTCCTGGAAAAATCTCAATGGTAGAACTGCCGAACTCTTCCATAGAGTAAAGATACATTTGTCTCGATGATAAATATTCAATGTCAGAATCCAACTGAAATTGTGTGGGGTCATATTCCAAAGATGTCTCAAAATTTTCTAATGTGTTCAAAATTTGACTATCTTCACTGATTTCAGAAATGGTAAAGACAGGTTGTATGGTGTCCTCATCATCGACCCATTCATTGTCTCCTACCTCTGTAATTGCTTTTGTTGGAGGATACAAATTGAATTTATTTGTCGAATTACCATTAGAAATGTACATATCCCCAGATCTACAACTAATGAAAGCATCAGCTGTGGCTAGCCAAGGTCTTCCCAAGATAAGTGGGTGCCCTCCTAGATTACTCTTGGGAGTCAAAATCATGAAATCTACTGCATATTCCCAAGAATCTAAGGAGACTGAAATATCTTCTAATACACCGTCTGGTTTGATTATTGATCTATCTGCAAGTTACAGTAAAGTAGGTGTAAAGAGGATATTAGGAAGTTTAAGTTGTTCCATAGTCTGTCTACTCATAATGTTGATAGCAGCCCCTAAGTCAATCAAAGTGTTTGGAATTTCTATCCCATTTATATGTGTCTTGACAATTGGACTACCTGGATCTACATACTTCTGCATGGTAATGTTTCCATCATGATATCTGCAATTTTTCCTACCAGGTGGATTCTTCTTGTATCTCTTGGTTTCCTTCTTGGTCTTTTGAGACCCAACTCCTTTATTGTTTTTGCTAGAATAGGAATCTCTCTAATGGCTTGTAGCAAGGGGATCTGGATACAGAAATTCTTTAATTCATCTAGAAAATCATAGTTAGGCAACAAGATTTGTTTTTCCACCCCTTTATCAATTTGTAATCTTTCAGGGAAAGGAGGTGTGGATGAGGATGCAGGTTGCTCAACTATAGGAGTTGTGGGGGTTGACTTTCCTTTCTCTTTTTTAGTGTTTGAATTTTGAAGAGATGCTTCCTTAGAACCCTTATTTACTTTAAGAGAGTCCTCCTTAGAGGTATCTTGCTCTTGGACATCTATAAAAGGTTTTTCTAAAACTCTACCAGACCTGAGTTGTACATCATTGAGAGGAACAATCATATAGGTAGGAAATTGTTGTCCTTCTATCATGTAAGTATTCTGAGGATTTTTATTGTTAGGATTGGCAATGGCTGAGAGGGTAGTTGATTTGTCTTTTGTTGAAATGGAAGCATGAGTTGAGGATTTGGATTTTGTTGAGAAGGTTGTTGTTGTGAAAATGGCAATGAAAGTTATGGATTTTGATTTGGAAGCTGGGGAGTTTGTTGATTTTGAAAAGATGGAGGTTATTGATAAAATTGAGCAAATCTCCCATAAGGATTTTGCATCCCTTGTGCCCATTATTGATATGGATTTTGAGGTTGGGGCCAAGGTTGTTGCCAGGAATTCCAATTTGGCGGGGGTTGAAAATTCATAGGGTTGTTAAACCCTTGATTTTGTTGCCCCTGCCAAGGTCTTCTTGAAACAAAACAGAGAGATTCTATTGAATTTGGATCTTCTTGAAAGACAACTTTGAGCTGAGAAATTGAAGGACAATCCTTGGTCTCATGATTCTCTAAGCAAATCATACATTTTTCTACAACTTTTGCATCTAAGGCGCATTCCCTTAGAGAATGTTTCTTCCTACATTTCAGACAAAAGATGGCTAGAGCATCAGTTTCTACTTTTTGCTTGTTTTGAATTTTAAGGGTGTCTAGTTGTTCACTAAGGCTCCCTAGGATATCAGTTTTGAATTCATCAAGCATATTTCCAATCTCTGCCCTACTTACTAATCCAGTTGCAGATTTGTTTGCTTTGATAAGAGAAGGATATCTAGGCCCTTTTCCCGTTTTAGATTTTCCTCTGGAGAGATGGACACATAGTTCTGCTATGTCACGAAGCGGAAGTTGAGAAATGTCTCCCCTCCCCATCATTTTTAAAATATATATCCATTCATCTCTAATGGCTTTCAATAAAAGGGCTTTCAAAGTTTCCTCATCTAAGTTGCTCATTTTTGCTCTCTTTAAGTTGTATTGAAATCTTTCAAGTAAATCCTCCAAGTTTTCATCTTCTTTTTGCATCATTTTTAATACCTCATCCTTGTGATTGGTGGGCATGCAATAGTCCAGGTATCTATCCAAAAATGTTTGTTTCATATCATTCCAAATCCTAATAGATTGGGTGACGAATTCCATGAACTATTTCAAAGCGGCTCCCTTTAATGTTGAAGGAAACAGTTTGAGTTTTTGAGAGTCTTCCATATAGTCATAGGTTCGGCACACAACTTCAAACTCAAACATAAATGTTTCAGGATCCTCACTTCGCAATCAATAAAAGTTGGGGAGGACAGATGGTGAGATGTTTTTCATCGTTGTGTGAGTTTCCTCATCAACTATAGGGAATCCAAACGATTTATCTCCCTCCCATTATTACCTCCATCTTTACCATTGTTGCCTCCATTATTTCCTCCTCCTCTACCTTTACCCCCAAATCCATTTACTACTTCCTTCGTCATGATAGTTTCCTCAGAATCTTCTGGTTCTTCTATCAAGGGTGGATGAGAGAGAGTTTCTTCCTCTTCTTCAGGTGATTCTAC
Organism: Pinus taeda; assembly: GCA_000404065.3. Taxonomy (NCBI): domain Eukaryota; kingdom Viridiplantae; phylum Streptophyta; class Pinopsida; order Pinales; family Pinaceae; genus Pinus; species Pinus taeda. The sequence goes on from APFE030429258.1 coordinate 69,830, forward strand.
TTCTTTGATTATAATATGCTCTCCAGTAGAAGTAAAGAAAGGGTCGTCTCCTAGATGAGATTTGGTAGATAGTGTAGGAGAATCCTCTAATTCAGTTGTTGCTCCTTGAATTCCAGGAATCTTAAGGCTAGGAGTAGATGGTGGTGAATATTTTCTATGCCTTGAAGAAGTTGGATTTGAGAAAATCGAACTCTTGGCTCTAGCTATAAACCTTCCCCTATAATCTCTTGCTTTATGCATGTCATTTTTTTTTAATTTTTTTCTCAAGTTGGGCTAATAATTCTTTTTCTGATCTTCCAGATCACACTAGGTGCAAGAAGAGAGCATACTTAAGAAATTATTGAACCAATAACTCTCTTTTCTGATCCTCCAGATCACACTAGGTGCAAGAGGAGAGCATACTCCAAGACGTTATCAATTTTTCCCTTCTTTTTATTGTTGTTTTTTTCAAGAAATTGGCTACCTAGTTACACTTCCCTAGCAATGGTGCCAAAATGTTTGGTCAATTTAGTGTGTCCTAAATTGCTACATTAATTATCAATCCGGGATTCATAAGATGACAAAGTGTGGCGCACTATATGTGCAAGATAACCTATTTCTTACTTTTGTCATTTTTTATTTTTATGTTGTTTTGGGGGTTTTTATCTTTGTTTATGGAATTTCTATTCCTAAATTTCTAGAAGGCAAGTATGGTTATAAGTTTTAAGGCAATTATATCCTTTATAAGGGTTCCCAAAACTTAAAATTTCAGAAGGTCTTAGAACATACTAGTGAAAAATAACACTTGAATCAAGAATGAAAAGATGTCGTTAATTAAAACAAGTAATTAATGAACTACTGATTATGAAACTATCATCTCTGCTGCTGTTTAAATACAGAAAATTGAATTAGCTACTGCACTCAAGGAAATCAAAGATTGCAAAGAAAGTAAAACTAAAATCAAATTACATCATCCATATTTTGATCCCTCGCCAGTTAGTCTCGCTATGGCTTTCAGAAGTAACCGTCAATGAAATGAGCAATCCAATTATCTAATTGCAGAAAAGTAAACTAAAATCAAATCACAACATTCATATTTCAATCCCTCACCAGTTAGTCTCGCTATGGCTTTCAGAGGTAACTGTCAATGAAATGAGGAATCCAATTATCTAATTGCAGAAAAGTAAACTAAAATCAAATCACAACATTCATATTTCAATCCCTCGCCAGTTAGTCTCACTATGGCTTTCGGAGGTAACTATCAATGAAATGAGCAATCCAATTATCTAATTGCAGAAAAGTAAACTAAAATCAAATCACAACATTCATATTTCAATCCCTCACTAGTTAGTCTCGCTATGGCTTTCAGAGGTCACTGTCAATGAAATGAGCAATCTAATTATCTAATTGCAGAAAATTGAACTAAAATCAAATCACAACATTCATATTTCAATCCCTTGCCAGTTAGTCTCGCTATGGCTTTGGGAGGTAACTGTCAATGAAATGAGCAAGTTGATTTTTAATTATCTTATCAAAGCAAATGAACAAAACTGAACTCAACAAAACAGAACTGGAATTAAAAGAAACTAAGAAAAAAAAATCAGCTGAGGATCAATTCCATATCACTAGTTATTATGAAAATTATATACAAATGCCCGGGCTGCCTACTCTATCCTGAAACATGCACACACTGATCAACGTTATACAAAGCTTGTAAAATCATGAACAACAGTGAAATGTTAGAAATATATACACAAATGAATAACTATACAACATATGTAGTGAGAATAAAGAAACGATGCATAAAGACTATACAGCAACAAGGAAACGAAAACTTAGTGTGCAGGGGCCCTCTGCACAACCTCGGCCAACAGGCTATCAATCCAAAATCACGTTTAAGCAAGCATGTAGAACAGAGTCTTCTTAAATACATCTCAAAACACAGTTATAGCAATAAACTAATGTCACGGCACAGTGATTTCTTAACAACAAAAATTACATTCCAAAAGCTAACTACTATGCGTATCAGAATGCGTTATTTATAACAAAGGTTACATAACTGTTTTTCCTGGAAAACTACGTGAACAGAGGACACGTGAAAAACAACGTCCATGGATTTAGCATCATGGTCATCGAGATTAGGCAATATTATTGAAAGCAGTTGTTGGATCCACATCGTGGTCAGCCTACAGGGGTCAGCGTGCCTCCAGAGATCTAGAAACGGTCACAAAAATCTTCACGTGTTTGAAAATGGAGTCCTGTTTCCGTAGGACTTTCTTGTTTGACCACTGCTTGACCACCATTGACCACGACCTTCTTTGATGAATCCAGCTGGACCAATGGGACCTGACCCATGTCCAGGTCATTTCCAACTTGCCCATGTGGCTTGCTTTGCCTTGTGATGCCTGCAACCTGTAGTTTAACAAAAACGGCTGCGGAAAGTTGAACCAGTTGCGGAAAGTGACTAGATTCCGCAGCCCATAAGAAAAAATCTAATTCAAACAGCAACACAAAGACATAGTTAAAAAACCACTTGAAATGATCTTTTATGACTAATATGCAATGATATTGATAGCTTAGGAGGTCCAGGTGAATGGAAAGAAGCTAGAAAAATGTGTAGGAAAGATGCAAGTTCGGGGCTCAATAACTATCCCACCACAGGGCTGCGTGTCCCTTTAATCTCGTCGCAGTGAATTAACCCTGTGGTCTTCACTGACTTCCTCACACTCGAAATACTTATCCAGCTCGCTGATCCAATCCAATAGAACCTCTATGGATAGGCTGTCATCATAGGTTGGGAGTTCTGGTTTGGGTTTACCGCTTGCCACTAGAACAGATCTCAACAGTCTCACCTTTGGGGTCTCGCCATCCGATCCATCTGTGTTCGCTTCAGCTTCCTCTTGGATGTCATCGCCTACCTCAGGGTCTCTTCTTATCCCTGCTTCGACTGCCTCCAAACGGGTAGTAAGAATCCTAATCTCTTCTCTCAATCCTTCCTCTGCTATCCTCCGAACACTTCTTCCATGAAATCTCCTTCCTACCTCAATTTCTTCAGTCAATTTCACCTGCTCTGATACCACTATGATGGGACTAACCCAACATTGTTCAGACTTTAGGCAATGAAATTATTGTTTGGGTGATTATATGATTGCATAAATATTACAATTGTGATGACATGTGTGAGTATCAAACATCGGATCATTTTGGAAAAGGGTTAGGTGGCAATCAATTTCGCAATCAAGGTTGTGTACTCGCCTCGGGTCATGTTTGCCGCTCCTTTCTATGCCAAAACTCCTCCTTTGTCGTTCACTTGGTCATTTTCATTGTGCTTGCCGAGGGTTCGTTCTGATTTGGCTTTGCGAGTTGGGTATGCAGCTTTGCTGCAAGTTCTGGGTGCACCTCTTGGTAACTTCTGTATTGGTTTCTTTATGTTTGTATGGGTAGTCTCTGGCCTAGTTCATTGGGCAGTTGTGAGTGTCCCTGTCGTCGCTTGGGTAAGTGGTTCTCTGTATTTTTTTTTTTGGCTCAACAAGTCATCGTGTTCCGAGTTGTAGTTTGGTATATCATGTTCTTGTTTGCAACTCAGTGGTTGGCTTGCGTTCAGGGCTTGAAATGATGGCATCCTTCCGTCCTCAGTTCCAATGCAGGTAGCCCCTCTCTCCTTGATTCAATTTTCTATTTTCTTTCCTCAGCTCCTAACGTCTTTTCTCCTTTGTCTCTGCAGTTGGTCGAAACCCGTGGGTGGAAAGCTTGTCCTCGATTCTGACTGCAATCCCTCGGGTAAGATAAATGGTACTTCTGTTATTTACTTTTCATGCGCTGTAATTTCATTTTCCTTGATAATGTGGCACTAGCACTTGTGTGTCAACCTCTCTGCAGGTGTTGGGGGTTTGCGGTTGGAGGTCTTGGCAATGAATGCTTCAGTCTTTGTCCGGTAGGCTCTGCTAACAAGAATTTCCTTCAGTCTTCATTCTGTTTTTAGAATAGGCCTCTGGTTGTGAGGGTATGTCACCCCTCGATGTTTGTCAAATGGCTCTCGGCTATAAGTAGCATCCTGTTTGTCTTGCCGTCCTAGGCTTCCACTATCTGGTGATTTTTTGCTGTAATTTGTTGTGTATAAACACAATTCTCAAAACCCTCACCTAGGGTTTGTTGTCCACTGGCTTATATGTCTGTTGCTATGTATGAAACAATTTTCGAAACCCTCACCTAGGGTTTGTCGTCCATTGGCTTTACGCTTCTCCGTATTTTATCTTGCAGTGCTACTATGTATTTTTATAAACTTGTTTTTGTAATTTGAAGAAAAGAACTTCAGGAAAGAAAGTTGGGTTCGGTTTACCTAAATGTCGTTTATGCGATTAGGCCGTTGTTCTGTTGTTTACTCTGGATTCTATGCCTAGAAATGCAATTGTTGTTTTATGGCTATGCTTGTGATGTTTTACACGAACATGAGAGAATGTTGTAGTTGCTTTGGTAATTTGTTTGATAGTCAACTTTAAAAATAGAAAATTTCGTCTAGCCTGTGGATGCTTGGCATGTACTGGAATTTATTTGTGTTAATCCTATTCTGTCAACGTTGTTTGCTTCAATGGAAATGTAAGCCCTCGTTCTGGCATCTGCTCTTCTGTCTTGTTATTAGGACTGGTTTTTTCTCAGGAAAGGGAAAGAGAATTAAACACAATGATCTGTGAACAGTATGTTGTCTGTTTAGATGCTTGTTAATTAGAAAGCACAATAAAAATACAGTAGGACACACAGATGGATTGAATTGATTTCATTGTTATTGTTATTATTCGAGTGCAAGAAGTGTTGAACCCGTACATGACTTTCACTGTTACATTTATATGTTTCTTGTTCACAGTTAATGAAATTGTACAGTTACTTTTCAGTTGTAGACTTTATAGTTACATGGCTATTAAGAATTTGGTTTTATCTTTACGACAAGATTTTCGTTTTGAACACATTTTTTTTTCTTTTAGAATAACAGGACAATTATTAATCCATGGTTTATTAAAGACATACAAGTAAATAACCCTAACCGATCAAACTACCTTTGAATAATTCAGAGATTAAGTTAAAAACAAAAATCCTACCTCCTATTCTTACAAACTAACATAAAAGACAAACAAAGTGTTAACTCAACTTTTCAACCTGGCAAAGACCGACACCCGGTCATGGTGCTTGAGCTGGATGCTCCTGCATCATACATTCCAAATATTATTACTACCTATGTTCAAAATCTCACTCAATGATTATAATTCAACCATGAAATTCAGAAAATTCACAAGTTCACAATTGGTCAACTATCAATAATCAATGTATATAAAATATTCCAAAAATAATTTGTGAAATTTCTCTTTACAATCATATATTTAATTAACTCACTCATAATATCACATAAAGTAATTTAAATTTGAATTTTACATAAACCATTTTATTAAACCATAATTATATGTAACCATATATAATATTTATTAATATAAAATAATTTCTAATTCCTATATCCCTATTTTAAAAAGAATAATAATGAAGTAGACTAACTCAACATGTTTACATATATTATGAAAACTAACACTTCCTATATAATAAAAAAAATATAAAAAACCTTTAAAATAACTCTTAATCTAAAAATATTATTTTATATTTATTATCCTCCATTGAAATTTAATCAATGGTATTTTCATTAGATTATCTATTCATTTTTATATATTTATTGTTATTGAAATATATGATTAAAAATAACGATTTTTACTAATACCTTATCCTTATTCCAGGGAAAGTTAAGTGAAGTAATAATATTTAATTTTTTTTTTTTTTTTTTTTCTTTCGACACAAATTTCACTTTAAAATAAAATATATATATCTTTTACTCCTTACTTTAATAAAAAAAAATAGAAATAGGGAAGTGTTTTTATTTATTTTACGATTTTATTTTCAAGCATGGACTACTCTACAACTCAACTAAACTAAAAATTAAATATTATTTATATATTTACAATTTAGCAAGAGTTAACCTACACGTAGTTTCTCCTTGTAATTTTTTTTTCTTTTTCAAGTTAGAGTATTCAACATTGCATATATAAAAATAAAGAAAAACTAGTTGTCAACGTGATGGTAGGTTATATGAAAATTTTAGGTTTAACTTGGATAGAATTTGAATGGTAGGCATGATTGTTTGATCACGTGCCTTACCAGAATAAAAATGGATGAAGCCACGTGAATCTCTTCCTTGTTTGTTATATCAACGCTACTACCCAAACTTCAAAGAACAGGTCTCCTATTTTATTTATATATATATGGATCTATTTGCCAAAGCAAGGCGTAAAAAAAACAACTCGTGTTATGATGATTCTGGCCCAATTGCAGGCAATTTCCAACCCCTGCTGAGATCGGGGTTCAAATCCGGACAAGCTCAACGCCTGGTTTAAATAATTCCAATTACGTATTAGAAGGCATCAACCCTTGGCTTCATTACCAGAAGCTATTAAAAAGGAACCCGTTTTATTTCTTTTACCATGAAATTAGTGGCTTAAAAATAGAATTTATTTTATTTTATTCAAAATCATCATATTCAATGAACATCAAAATTTTGGACTAGCTCTTAGACGAGATGTGAAAACCTAGAGACAAATCTGACGCTAACTCTAATTTATTTTAAAAATATCTATTTCTTAAATAGAATTTAAAATATCTTTCAAATCTATTTAATTAAGCGTGGTTGAGCTATAATTTATTTTGAAGATTTTGACAAGATAAACCAATGATATGATGGCACGATATTTAATCATAAGCATGAATTGAGCCAGTGCTTTAGCGATGCCCATTGTTGGAGATTTAACTCTAGTTATTAATTATTAGTGAGTTTTTTGAAATGGATATTTCACTAAACAAATTATAAAAAAAGAGCGTTCATCGTTGAGTGAAATTTATGAGGGTTTTAACTGGTTTTACTTTTTGATGTTTTCATGTAGGAAAGCTTATTTATTTTTTTTGAAATTTAGTATTTTTTTCTAAAATTTTATCTTGAAACCACACAAAGTTGAAACCCGCTTTGATATCATATATAACAGCCTCGAAATAAAAACATATAATTAATTAGATTAAATATGTGATTTATAATCAACACGCAATTTATCAACTAATTAACTTCAAATTTCAAAAATATGAGTAAGGATAACTTATCTGTGGCCATAATGTTTCTTACTTGTGATTTCGGGGTTGAACGCTAGTTGAATTCTGTGAATTGCAACAAAATTTTGGGGACGACTATCCACCCAACCGTAGGCTCAATTGCACAAAATCTTGCTACAACTGACCACCCCCGAGCCCTCAATCAACATACTACTGCTAGGGAATCTTTTGTCTCACAACACTATTCTCCCAAGAAAATGGATTATGGAATCATGGAATGATGGAATGCCTCTCATTTTCCTCACCATGTATTAAATAGAACAAACATTGGAAGGGAAACCACATGCACACACTCCATGTTTCAACATGCAACTTTACTGTTTTCTTATATGCATCTTCACTGTTTTCTTGTTTTATTTATTTTGTTTTTACTTTTTGATAGCTTCACTGATTTTTGCTATTTTTCTATTTATTTTTATTTATATTTATTTAGAGCTTTAGTATTGCTATTTATTATTTATTTACTTTTACTATTTTTTATTTATTGTTTATTTTTTATTTTCTTGTATTTTAATATTATATCATATTATTTTATTATTTTATTATTTATTATTTATTATTAAGGGACATTACAAAATGTAAATGAATCATATTTCAATTCTTGAACTCTTTGTTTTCTCAAGTTTGACTTATTTCTAACTTTTTATGGAAATGGTGGACCTTGGAGACCCTTATGACCTAATGGATGACTTAAGACCTAATGGACTGATAATGATGTCTTGACCAATTTTCATGGTATATGACAAGCAACTAGCAACCAAGTTCTTTGATCTTTCTTCCAACTATTAGACTGATTTGAAATAACCTGGTATGCTCTCATATCAATTGTTAGAAACCAGGACAATACTAAGAGGGGGGGTTGAATCAATATTCTAGGAATTTTAAACTTTATTTCACTTACAAAAGTTATTAGGACACCAATGAACACTTTAGAAAATAATTTAAATGAGAATGGTAAGAATCAAACTAAGTGGAAAAATTAGTACACATATATTCTTCAAATTGTTTCTTCAATTTACTTTACAAAGGAAAGTTTCTACTTGATATTACAAAATTATTCGGCTACAACTAGCAGGAAACTACTACTCTCTAATTTATTATCTACAACTAAAGGCATCTACAACCCCTAAGTTTATTAGCTATCATTGAAAGGAGATAAAACCCCTGACTTTTACCAGCAACTACTAGAAGGAGGTATAGCTCCTACCTTGCAATCTACAACTTTCTTGACCTCAATGATTAATCTTTCATACCATTTTCACACTCAAATCAAAATGCCACTTCCTTACATAAACAAATAAATTTGTCTCTTCAATCACTCACCATACACACCATTAAAAAACTTTCAAGTATATCTAACCACTGAACAAAACATCAAACACACCAGAAACATCAATCCATCTTACACACTCACAACAACTTTCTTACAAATTCTATTATGCTTTTAAGGAATTTGGACTAATATTTTTAGTTCTTTGCTCTTTAGTTAACTTGTACTTTAGTGCTTCCATGAATAATTATTTTTCCCATTTTCCTACTTCAAACATATTATATGCATGTGCTATCCAAGTATTCCCACTCTCCTTACCTGTTTCTATAAGAAAATATGAGTTTAAATTGCTCAATTTGCTATTCTGGATATTTTATCAAAATTTAGTAGAGATTTTCTAATTTTGGTTGATATCCAAGTTTAGCTAAGCTGCTAAAAATCTCTCTTAACTATCCATCCCATTATATTTGTTGCCAACTCGTTCATGCATAAAAATTCAAAATAGGCACCAATTTTTTTATATTAAACTTCAAGTTGTCGACTCGTTCATTCATGTGCCCAAAGCAATTCAAAACAAACACACTACCAAATAGAACTCCACAGGCATGAGTTTTTTAAACATAACATATATCCTTCCATTGGTCCCTTATGCTTTAGGTCCCCGGGGATTTATTTCATATTGCAAACAACACCATGCCTTTGGTCACAATGTTGCAACAAAACCTCGCCATGCCTTTAAGTTTGGCCATCAACCTTATTTCACTTCACAACTTTGAAAATTCTTTTAGGGTGACATTTCCCATGCACTTTTGTTATTCGTCAACAAAATTTCCACCTATGCCACCTATACTCCAGGTTATCCCGAATCCTAGTAATCCTAAAGCTTCCTCCTTTACACCTACTATTTCCTTCTAGGGCGATGCGTCCAGGGTGATGTGTCCCAGTGGGACTGTTGCTACAAATTTAAACAAATCGTTGATCAACTAGGGTGATTTGTTATGACACTGTGTCTACCACCTTGTCTCGGTGCCTTGTTAGCCTGGAGAAACCTATTTTATACTCGCATGGATCCTTTCGGAGTTCGGGGATTGGGATCTGAACTAGTCAAGGTCATGGATTACCCTTCTACAAAATCTAATTGGGAAAATATGAACAACTACTATGAAGGAGACAATAAGGTAAAACAATTTAAAATACATGGTTTCAAAATGTAATTTGAGTCTTTGACGATATATGGTGAAAAAGATATTTCAAAGTAATTCCTAATAGTTGATGAGGTTGTGAACACTATAAGATGTCTTGATGAGAAACTAGAAGAGCCTGCATTAGTTCAAAAGGTGTTGAGATCTATTCCTAAGATATTGAATCCCAAGGTTTCAACCATTGAGGAGATGAGAAATTTGAACTCTTTCGCTCTAGATCAACTACTTGTCATTCTCACTTCTTATGAGATGAGAATATCTAATGGAAAATCTACAACAAAGGAGTCAGGATTCAAAGAAGATAAGCATCCCAAGGAAGAGTATAATGATTCATGTTGTGAATCAGATGAAGAGGAAGCCAAGTTTGTGAGGAATCTCAAGAGAGGTTGAGGAAAGTACAAAGTTGATTTACCTTTTAAGTGCTTTAACTATGTTAAAGTTGGTACTTATGCTTCCAAGTGTTCTGAAAAGAAGAAGAAGGAATATGACCCTAGAGATAAGTTCAGGAAAATCCAAAAGGAAAGAAAGAAGTCTAATAAGATAAGTATCTATACCAAATATTCTAGCTCCTTTGAAAGTGAAGGCATCCAATTTTTAGATGAGGATAGATATCATGAAATCTCAAAAGGATTCGTGCTTATCTCTATAGACAACATGGAAATAGAAGCTATTACTTCTAATGGTGAAGAGGTCAAGGTTGATTTAGAAGGAGAGTTTTTAAGTGCTCTTGAGGAGATTGAAAGGATTAGGAAGAAAAATAAAACCCACAAAGAATTTTTTATCAAGCACAAAGTTGAATATTTTGAACCTCTGCTTTTGCAAATTGAAGAAGGCAAAAAGATATGAGAGACTTTAAATCAACAGCTTATTGAGAAAAATCAACCTTGTGAAAGGCTTGAAGGTGAATTTTGTTTGCTAATGAAAGAGCTACAGAAGGAAAAGACACATCTGAGCTCTAATCAGAAGTTTGGAAAGGGGGTTGAAAATATCAATGAGCTTTTGGAAGCATAAAGAGTCTCCACTAATCGAACTAGTCTTGGATTTGAGGCCGAGTCCAGCTCAGCAACAAAGTTAAAGGGAACGAAGTTGTCAATTACCTATGTACAAGTAGCCAACAATGGAGAGAACACAACAAAAATAGATGGGATATCACAAAAAAAGAGAGTAAAAGGTAGCATGTAGCTTAGTATCCAGTCAGAGACAAATCAACAGCCACACAATAAGAGGAGGATATTCTCTTTGCAAAATATAGATAACTTTGGAGAAAAAAATCAAAATATACGGAGGGCAGCCCATCCAATGTTTGAGAAGTAGATTTCTCCTAGGTATGAGGGAATTTTTCTAGGATATTGCTTTACATGTTATGGGCACAAAGCAACAAATTGTAGGGTGAATTTATCATATAAACAACTCAAGCCAAAAAAAAAATAAAAATTATATGCCAATTAATCAATTAATTAGACAGAGGATGAGTAAACCCAACTATAACAATCCATTCACTCGAATAATCTGATTCAGTGCTATAGCTTTCAAATTTTTCGGCATAGAACAACTGATTGGAGATTAAGGAATAAAAGGCTTGATCTAGTTATCAAGCAAACAAGCCAAGAGCTCAAAGAAAAAGAAATCACAAAGCAATTTAATTTTGTTTTATATGTTTAGAATGAAGGCAGTCATTGATATGTTAATAGTGGTATTTCTAGGAACATGTAAGGGTACAAAAGTAAGTTCTTATCATGGAAACTAGTTGACAAGGAAAATGTTAGGGGCTAATATTCACAAGTGGGTTAATTTTCCATGTCTTTTCCAAAAAAAAATACTTGAAAATTTCCTTTTTTTTTCTAAAAATGATTCACCCAAATTTTATAGTACAAAATTATTTTACCTCAAAATTCGCCAAAATTTTCTATGGACTAATATAAAATCATTATAAATGAAAATATTTTTACAAAAATATTACCAAACATTTCACAATTTTCATATTAGGGACTAGTAAGATTTGCCAAGGTTTCTAAATTTTAAGATAAGCTTCCATCCTTAACATTTTCCCTACTACTTGAGAAAGGTAATGTGACCTTTGGAAATAATGCACATGGTGAAATTGTTGGTAAAGGAGTTAGAAGTCTATCAAATGGCATAGGTAAAGCCAAGAATGCGTTTATGTTGATGGGCTGAAGCATAATTTACTCAGTGTGTCTGAGATTTCTGACCAAGGCTATGATGTGATTTTCACGGCTAAAAATTGTCAAATCAAGTCTGCATGCACTGGAGAAGTAGTAGTTGAAGCTATAAGAACAAACAATAATATATATGTCCTAAAAGATAAGGAAGAGAGTTGTTACTTGTGAAATATTGATGAGATTTGGTTGTTGCACAAGAGACTTGGACATCTGAATTTTGATAAGATAGTCAGATTGGGCGAGAAGAATGTTGTTGAAGATCTTCCAAAGCTTCAAAGCCAGAAAATGCTATTTGCAAGTCCCATCAATTTGGAAACAAATTTTGAGTACCATTCAAGACTAAGAAGAGCTCATCAACCAAGGCATTGCAATTAGTTCATATGGATTTATGTGGACCTTATAGAATGCAGTCACCCACAAATGGTATTTCATGCTAATTATTGATCATTTCAGCAAAAATGATGTGGGTTTCATTCCTAAGAGAAAAATCAGAAGCCTTTTAGAAATTGAAAGACTTTAAAGCCATGCCTAAAAATGAGACTGACTGTAAAATCAATAGGATAAGGTTTGATAATGGAGGTGAGTTTAAGTCAAAAGAATTTGATGATTTTGACAAGCAATATGGCATAAAAAGGAAGTTTACTATAGCTGAGACTCTACATTAGAATGGTGTAGTAGAGAGATCCAATAGTTCAGCGCAACAATTAGTTAGAGTGATGATGGGTGAAAGATATGTTTAGAAGTGATTTTGGGCTGAAGCCATTCACACAACAATGATGATTTTAAACAAAGCTCACTTTAGGTCAAATAGTGACAGAACACCATATGAGCTTTGGTATGGCATACCTGCTAAAATCAAGCATTTTAAAATATTTTGGAGTAAGTGATGCATCAAGAGGGATGATGAAAAGCTTCATAAGATTGATTCAAGAGTTGATGAAGGTATTTTTCTTAGATATTCTCATAATAACAAACACTATATATGCTACAATATAATAGAAAGAGGATAGTTGATTGCATTGATGTCAAAGTGGATGAGTATATTGAATATGAAGTCAGTCATCCAATAAGTACCAGCTCCATTGATCTAGTCAACAATGATGAGAAGGATGATAAGCCACTATCAGATGAAGAAAATGAAGTTCCCTCAACTCCTTAAACCAAAGATCTTACAAGGTATGTGAAAAAACACCACCCAACTGATCAAATTGTTTTTTATTTAAATTTAGATGTGCAAACAAGAAGAAGATTTTTAAATCCTCCCACTTAAGCGCATGTAGCTTTGTTATCCATGTTAGAGCAAAATGATGTTGCACAAGCCATCCAGGATGATAATTGGTTATAATCCATGCATGAAGAACTGGACCAAATATAGAAAACTCAGACATGGGAGCTTGTTCCTAGACGAATAAATAAGAATGTGGCTAGCAAAAAGTGGGTATACAAGAATAAATTTAATGAGCATGGTGAAGTGGTAAGAAACAAGGCAATATTAGTTTACAAAGGCTATACACAAATTGAAGGTTTGGAATCTGATGATTTTTTTTTTCCTTTTCTCAATGGAAGGTTTGGAATTTGATTGGATGCCAAATATTCCTTTCTAAATGGAGATATAGGAAGAAGTCTACATTTAGAATCCAGATGCTTTTTAGGTTTCAGATCACCCTGGTCATGTTTGTAAGCTGAAGAGGGCATTATATGGTCTCAATAAATCCCCAAGGGCTTGGTATTCCAAGTTGGATAGTTATTTGCTCAAGTGTGGTTCAAAAAGAGGCACAAATAATAGTATTTTATATGTTAAATATAATAATGGAAAAATGTTAGTGGTAGTTATCTATGTTGATGATATTATTTTTGACAGTGATTCAGATCAACTAACATGCCAGTTTGCAACTGATATGAAGGTTGAATTTTGATGCCAGCCTAAGCCGACTTTATCTACATTATGAAAATAAAATTGCATGTCACTATTCCCAAGAGTTATTCATCTCTTCCATGATGAAAACCTTCACAAATAAAGGTTTAAGGCCCCTTCATTTAGTCTCATGCGGAAACATTTTAATTGGCTTTCTATAGTCTAACCCTTCATTAACCTTTCCATCGGGACTTTATACACCCTCATAAACTTTAATTAATTCTTAACCCTTATTACTCAACCCTATGGTTAATTCTTAACATCTGATCGTTTAACCATCCCATGGTTAAACTTTGGTTAAACCCAACTTAACCCAAAATACCTTTATCTGCTCTATTTCTATTATAACCCTCGTATAAAATAAATATACATAAACACACGTAAGCCTTACCTTTTCACCTTTCCTCGGCCTTTGCACATTTTCTGATGTTTACCTTTATCAAGTTCACCATCCACCATTGATTTCACTCCATTAGATCAACGGTTGTCGTGCGATCTCCACTCATCCTTTGGAACTCAAATAACTTAAACTCGCATTGATAAACTTTTGGGTCTGCGCTTTCCCCAAGTCTTATCGGCTTCAACCTTCGTCATCGATCTACGTTTCAATCCGATGGTTGTTGTCTTCCGCGAACAACATAATTGCTCGATGATCCTTCACCATAGATCAAAACCCATTTTATCCAATGGTCCACAACGATATCGGGTGAGCTACTTGCATGAGGATTACCTGCCTGATAAAGTGGTTTGCTCTCTCCTCCGATGTGCTACATGTCAACTACTTAATGGAATCTGGTGAGTCCCCCCTATTACCACTTACCACTTTTTCTCCACCCAATAACCCACTTTTTCTTATAAACCCGCCTTTATTCTTGACTAACACCCGAGCTTGTTAGCGCTCGATGACTGTAGATCTTCTACCATCGACAGCTGCGACGACTCCTCCAGATTCCTCTTTCACTTACATTTAAGTTAATCTCCGTCGTTCGTTTCCTGACTCTATTCTAAGCACCTTAATCATGGCCACTTATCGAAAACAATCTCTTCCGTTGATCTAGCTGATCCAACAACTCCTAATCATCGACACCTCACTTCCTCGTTCTTCCCTTTACTTCATTTTTACGTTATTTCTTCAGTGTTCTTCTATGGTTTCGGGTTTCTTCCAGGGTTTTGTATTTAATTTCCCTGCATCACACTTTCTCCTGAGCTTAAGTTCACTCGCGCCTTTATGCTCCTTCACCTTCATTGTAACATTAAAGGCTTCTTCTTGTACTGTTGATGTGTGGAAATCCATAACACCTCTCTATTACTCTTCTCTATATTTCACCTTTGGTTCTGCACTTGCAACATATGTTATGCAGAATAACTCAAGATCATACACAATCTATATCTCAATTACTCAATACACACACATGAACTCAAAATCAAGTTACTTGTATTAATAAACAAATATTTACATAAGAGTATCTCTCTCTCTCTCTCTCTCTCTCTCTCTCTCTCTCTCTAGCCTGCTATTATAATTAGTGGCCTCTGTTTTCCTACCTACCTGTAGGCTTACAATCAAACCTCTAACTACTAACCAGCTAACTATCTAACTTGACTTGACTAACTCTTTCTCTGCATTTTTGGCTTACATTTATACAAAAGGATTCTACAACCAATTCTTGGTTTAGATCCATAACCTTCTCAACAAAATCCTAAAATCTCCTCCTTATCTCTAAGGATCCTCTCTAATCCATAAAATCATGAACTAACTCTTAATCTTAGATTTACAACTAATTCTCAAATCTCTCATGTTCTCCATCATTCGAGAACATTTACAAAAATGCCTCACAATACTTAATTAAATCCCTATTCTAGCTTCTCTCATTAAAATCACTCAAAACCTTAATAATTACATTAATTCAACACTTAGGAAACCAACTTCCTTAAAACACAAGACCCCTATGTCTACTAAAATACAATGATTTTCTTGAGCTGAATGCTACTGCATCAAATTTGAGATGTCCATACTTGGAGAACTCTCTTATTTCCTTGGTTTGCAGATTACATGGTATTCCAAAGAAATTTTTTTCTCACAAAGAAATTATGTCAAGGAAGTATTGAAGAAATTTGGCGTGGAGGAGTGTTCTTTGGTAAGCACCACAATGGTTACAAGATCATCAGAAGTTGATCAGACTTTATATAGATATACTATTAGTAGCCTCCTTTATTTGACAGCCTCAAGACCTGGCATCATGTAAGTAGTTGGTATTGTTGGAAGACTTCAAGCAGGCCCCAAACAGATCCATCTTTAACTAGCCAAGAGGATTCTTAGATATCTTAGAGAAACAATGAACTATGGATTGTGGTACCCCATAGTTAAATATTGTTCACTAACTTTTTTTTTCTCAACGTGATTGGGCAGGTGATGTAGATGATCAAAAGAGCATTAGTGGTAGTGCTTTCCTTCTTGGATAATGTCTTGTTTAATGGTTGAACAAGACACAAGCTTCAATCTCTCTCTCTCTCTCTCTCTCTCTCTCTCTCTCTCTCTATTACTGAAGAAAAATATATAGCAACAACTTCTTATTTCACTAAGCTCTTATGAGTGAAGCAAAATTTGCAATATGTAAAAGTGTTTTATGATCATCCTATTACTGTCATTTGTGATATTACAAGTGCCATCAACATCTCAAAGTATCATTTTTTTCACTCAAAGACAAAGAATATTCTAATCAAGTACCAATTCTTAAGAGGGAATGTTGCAACTCAGATTGTCAAGTTGGAGTATGTACCTACCAAAGAGTAGGTAGCTGATATGTTCACTAAACTTGTCCCAAGAGATTAGTTTAAGTATTTAAGATAGATATTACGAGTAGTTCCTCTCGACTCCCTCCACGATATCTTCGTTAAGATGAAGAAAGGAAACCAGTAAGCATTTGGCATATCAAGATGAACAATTTCAAGTCCACAGGATCAATAATAAAGGGGGATATTTTTGATAGGGGGAGCATGTTGATCTCTTTTCCATTGAATTCAAAGGGGAAGAAGTATTGGTGATCAAACAAAAGTAGGAAAAGTATCTAAAAAAAAGGGATAAGAACCTCAAACAAAAGAAAATGATAGAGGAAACACCATAAAAGGAGAAGTAAACCAAAGAAGCAACACATAAAGGATAAGTGCATCATAAGGGGAGTAGCATCCAAGGGAGGAGAAGATAAAGAAGAATAAGAAGTGCACTTTGTTTTTGCTTATTTATGGTGTTGTTTTCGTTTGATCATGGTGTTTCCATTGATGCCAAATGGGGAGAATGTTCAAAATATGTTATCATTGATGGAAAAGTTCAAAAAGACGAAGAAAAAAGAAGAGATGATTGCAAGAAGAATGAAGATCAAGTCAAGGAATGGTAAAGGAAAATATGGAGACGGTACATTGAATTTGAAGCCATTTTCAGTTTAGTAGATCAACACAAGGGTACTTGGGATGCACTTAGATTGATAGATTTCTGAAATAGCTTTCCAATGGTATAGGGAAGTACAAAAAAGACCTTCTGTACCACAAGTTATTTCCAATCAAATTGATGTACCCTCGAAAGAAAAATTGCAAACTTAAAGTTGGAAAACGGGTCAATTTGCTGAAAAAGTTAGTAGTTGGACAAAGTATAGTGGAGCCTTTAGCAGAGCCACTTACATAAAAGTTAGGAAAACGTGGCCTGGCAGTGTAGCGAAAAAATGTGTTTCTATTAGAAAACGGTGGAGACTCCCCATAACACATAATCCTGGTAGGAGTTGCCCCAGAGGGTTCAAAAGTAGTGCATAAGATTGAGGCCCAAGATGAGATAGGGTTGGCCTAACGTGGCAAAGGTGGTGTAGCTGGGAAAATTCGATAGTCTATGAAGCTTGAACTCAGTGGTTTCTGTTTAAAAGTTTAATAAAGAATTTATTTGAAAAGCACAAGTCTCGAACCCTTTTTTGTCTTTGTATTAGATGATGCATGAAAACATTTTACTGGCTCATGATGACATTAACATGACATGGTAGTATGGACCAGGTGACACGTGGAATGTGTTCTCAACATTTTTTGGTGGTAAAATGGGCCAAATCAGAGTGACATGTATCACCAGTCAAATGGCACCACGTGATGTTGGTGACGTGACCATGATGTCACCCTAGAAGAACTTCCTTAGAAAGATTTTAAAGGTGCACAGGCTAATGGCATCCAGGATTATTCATCTCTAGGCATATGTGGCAGTTGTCAGTGACAAATCACCTCGAATGGTCGTTGAATGGCCCACAAATGTAAAGGTAGTTCCCACCTAGACACTTCATCCTGATCCCTCAACCCCAAAAGTATCCAAGCAAGTGCAAAGAAGTTTTCTCTATGCTAACAAGGCACTGGGACAAGGTGGATGACATAGCATCATAAAAAATCTATAGGCAACACCCTAGAAGGAAATAGAATACATAAAGGAGGAAGCTTTGGGATGAATAGGCTCCAGGAAAACCTGGAGTACAGGTGTAATAGGTGGAAGCATTGCATACCAAAAACAAAAGTGCACAGGAAATGTCATCCTAGAAGCATTTTTAAAGGAGAGAAGTGAAATAAGGTCGAGGGCCAAACTTAAAGGCAAGGATAAGGTTTTGTTGTGACATTGTAACCAAAGGTGTGTAGGTGTTTACAACATAAAATAAACCCTTGTGGCCTAAAGCGCAAGGAGCCAACAAAAGGATATATGCTATGTTTAAAGTGCTCAGACCTGTGGAGTTAAATTTGGAAGTGCATTTGTTTTAAAGTGCTTTGGGTGTTAAAATGTAGTAAGAAAAATCTTCATTTGAATTGTGCCTTATTCAAATGGAGAAATTCAATTTTCCACATCAATAGGATACCTTGGATTGTAGTTAACTAGAGTGATGTGGCCTTGTCTCCGAGTTAAGTCAATAAATTTGAGTTATAGTCTAGAAGTAGAGTTGCACATTAGTTGATTACTAAAATTTAGCAATCTAGTGGAGTTATTGTTAGTCAAACTCAATTAAGTAAGCTCTAGTATTTAGTGGAGTTAGTAGGAGTTCAGTTGAGTAGTTATAATAGTTGTTAACTACGTTAACTCTGAGTTAACTAATCAATTTACTAAAAATATTCCCAGTAATGCATGATTCGAATTTGCTAGTTGGAGTGGATGAAAAGGCACATTGTAATTATCAATTTTATACTAGTAGTGTAAAATGTTTTTTGATTGAGTAGGTGGTCAATTCCTTGAGGACTTGCACAAGGAAATAATAAATTATCTTATTTTTTAGGGGATAATTTCCTCCCTAATTGCGCAAGGAAATAGGAGGATAGTTGAGGCCTATTTTGGCTAAGTATTGGTCAAAGAAGGTCGGTGAGAAGGAGATCATAATTGTAGTGTAGAGTGTGCTTCAGGATTGAAGCAAGACATTGTAATTGATCCATATTCTCATCTGAATTAATGCAAAGTAGTGGAGGGGTTTTTCCTGGTTGGGTTCCCCTATAAAATCGTTGTCTTTGTTGTGTTTTAATGGTTACTTGTTATTGTATGTGTTTCTATCATGTGTTTTCCTTTCCGCAAATAGTAAAAGAAATTTTATCTCTTTATTTCAGTTAGATTTCATCAGTAGTAGAAAATTTCTTGTAATTTCTACATGGTATTAGAGCATCAAAAGACTACATAGAAACCTTGTTCTAGATCCTCTCTCAGATAAATTTCAATTTGCATAGTTTTTGGTGTAGATTCTCTTTAGTGCAAGAAAAAATTATTTCAACGAATTGAGGCTTGAGTATGCATTGGAGGGCATCTTGAATTTTTTTCTTGGAAATACAAGATGGAAGTTGTCTTGGATGAAAATAGAATATAGGATTATACACAAACTAATATTCTAAAACTAGTAGCGTCAGATGCACAAGCACTTGCTCAGTGGAAGAAAGACACAACAAAGGATGGGAGGATTATTTTGAAGTGTGTCAGAGATCATGTGGCTTCAAAATTGCATGGAAATGAGACTCCTTTTTCAATGTGGAAAACTCTCACAAATCTCTTCCAGAGTAGCAGGGATGCCAGGAAATTGGGATTGAGAGATAAATGTAGGAGCATTTGAATGAAGAAAAATGAAACCATTCCACAATACCTATCTATACTCACTCAGGTTCGAGATGAACTTGGAGGAGTAGGAGAAAATGTGTCATCATCTAAACTTGTGAGCTTAACACTCCTTGGCCTTCCAAAATCCTAGCACAACTATTAGGATTCAATTAATGGAAGAGATAAGCTACCATATTTGCAGAGACTTTGGGCTGATTTGGTGTAGGAGGAGATCAGAAAAACCACTAGAGTTGGTGTCACAACTAGAGATGAGGAGGAAGAAAACTTTGCCTTGGAAAGTAAGGGAAAGAAATCAAAGGGAAAGAAGGCCCAAGGTAGCCATAATCCATCCAGAACTAGGGAAAGCAGAAGGACCTAACCAAAACTAAATGTTTTCACTACCATAAATATGGACGTTGTGCAACCAAGTGTCTGCACAAGAAATCCAAGAAGAATCCTGCAGGAGGAGTAGGAGGTGATGCTCTCACATCATAATTTAAATTGGATTTCACCCTCATTGCATGAATGGAAGGTACTATATGAGGCAGTGTATGTTACTTGGACTATGTAGCCCCATTTCATATGACATGATCTGAGTTCTTCAGCAACCTGGAAGAGAATGACCTACAATTACGCATAAAACTTGGAGATGATGGGAGGTATAGTACCAAATGGATTGGTACGGTCACCTTTAAGAGGGAGTCAGGCTCCCATCTTCAATGGAAAAATGTAATGTATGTGCCTGGGCTGAAGAATTTTTTCATTTTTGTAGTTGTATTGGAAGATATAGGTTATGATGTGGTGTTCAACCAAGGGAAGTATTTTTTGAAGCATGTTGCTACTGGACAAGTAAAAAAAATTGGTGTTAGAGTGAAATATATCTACAAGCTAAAGGTAGATGCATGCCTTGCAGTAAGTAACAAAGAAGAACATGTTCAAAGTCGAGATGTTGGAGAACTCTGGCATAGGTGCATAGGTCACCTAAACCATGGAGCTTTCAAAATCATGAAGAAGATCACCATGGGACTTTCAAAATGCACCCTTAAACAACATGATGTTTGCAAGGGATGCACTCTTGAAAAATGTGTCAAATCCTCCTTTGAGGGATGAGATAGCAAAGCCAAAGCCATCTTGGAGTGAGTCCACTCAAATGTGTGCGGACCATTTTCTACATTCTTAGCTGCAAAACACAAGTATTATGTAATTTTCATAGATGACTTTTCTCGCAAGTGCTGGATCTATTTTATGAAGAAGAAAGATGAAGTGTTTACAAAATTGTTGAATTCAAAACATTGGTTGAAAATGAGGCTGGTTAGAAAATTAAATTCCTGAGAAGTGATAATGGAGGAGAATTTGTGTGTAATTCTTTCAAATATTTTTGTGACAAGGAAGGCATTAGAAGAGAACTAATTTCACCCCACAACCCACAGAAAAATGGGGTGGAAGAGAGGAAAAAAGAAGTATTGTAGGGGTTGCAACAACAATGTTGCATGATCAGGGACTGCCACTATATCTATGGGTAGAAGCATGCAATACAATAGTTTATTTGTGGAACTAGAGCCCTAACAAATACTTGGCATGATTACAACCAAAGAGGCTTTCTCTGGGAGGAAGCCAGATGTATCCCATTTTCAATTTTTTGGAGCTACAATCTATTTCCATGTCTCCAAGGATAACAGGAGAAAGTTGGAGCCTACAAATGAGACAGAGATATGTGTAGGATACACAGAGACACCTCATAACTATCTGTTTGTATTTTACCTCACTTAGGATAATAGTGATGAGGAGAGATGTCATATTTGATGAGGATAAGGTTGTGAGAATATATCCAGAGAGAGAGAGTTGAGTATTCCACTAGAGGAAGATTCTAGCTCCAAAGGAGGATCCTCATTCAGAGGCTCGAGATGTTTAGAGCAGCCACATGTGGAGGGTCAGAAAGGAGGTAGAGCGGAGGCACCCACTTAACCAGAATTTTCTTAAGAGAGGAGGAAGAGAACTAAAGAGGCTTACAAGTTGGTGCAGGATGCATATGATCATGTGGGATCTCCTACATCCTTGCACATGAAGAGGAGATCACCAGACATGTATGTTATTTATATGGCACTTATGATAGAACTCATTGATTCTGAGTCTTCTTCATTTGAGGAGGTAGTTTCCCAACCAGTGTGGGTAGATTCTATGGTGGAGGAGTATGAATCCATCATGAATACAAAACTGTGGAAGGTGGTTCTGAGACTAGAGAACAAGTCATTGGTTGGTTTTATATGGATATACAAAGCGAAACATGCAACTGATGGTAGTGTTGAGAAGTAAAAGGCCATATTTATGGCCAAAGGATTCTCACAGGTAAAGGGAGTTGATTATGAGGAGAAATTTACCCCTGTGGAAATATACTCCTCCATCATAACCATTATAGCATTAACTGCATAGATGGGGTGGAAGATCCACCAAATGGATGTGAAACTTCCTTCCTCAATGGAGTTGTTGAGGAAGAGATTTACATAGAGCATCCTAAGAGATTTGAGACATTTGACAGAGAGAGACATGTGTGTAGACTCAGGAGAGCACTTTATGGTCTCAAGCATACACCCCATGCTTGGTACACTCAGATCAATACACATCTTAGTGGATTAGGCTTCACCAAGAGTGAAGAATCTGCCAATCTATACTACATTATGGAAAATTGATCATTCTTGTCTTGTATGTAGATGACTTGACACTAATAGGGGATGAAAATTTGATCTAGTATTTCAAGGAGGACCTTACAAGAGAGTTCACAATGAAGGACATGGGCTTGATGCACTACTTCCTTGGTTATGAAGTTTGGCAGGGAGATGGAGAGTTGTTTGTGGCTCAGGGGAAGTATACCTCTCAAATACTTTAGAGATTCCATATGCAAAACTGCAA
This sequence comes from Pinus taeda, assembly GCA_000404065.3. NCBI lineage: Eukaryota > Viridiplantae > Streptophyta > Pinopsida > Pinales > Pinaceae > Pinus > Pinus taeda. Next base: position 92,553 of record APFE030429258.1, read on the forward strand.
GCCTATGGACACTCCTCTAGCTACCAACTAGAGGAAGCAAGATGCCTCTATAGGAGAGGCAGTAGATGCCATCATCTATAGACAACTGGTGGGCTCCTTGATGTATCTTGTGAATAGAGGGCTTGACATATGTTATTTAGCTAACCAGTTGAGTTAATTTAAGTTGAAGCCTACTAATCTTCACTTGAAAGCAGCAAAACATGTGCTTAGATACCTTAAAGGCACAATAGATTTTGGGTTATGGTATAGGAGGACAGACTGGGTGAAGCTCCAAGGCTTCACCGATGCATATTAGGTAGGGAGTCCATCATACAGGAAGAGCACTTTAGGAGCTATCTTCAATGTTGGGTCTACATTTATTTCCTAGTATGGTAGGAAATAGAGATGTGTAGCACTCAACTCAGTAGAGGCCAAGTATATGGTTGCTAGTCAAGTAGCATGCGAGGCCATTTGGATGAGGAAATTTCTTGTTGGTATTTTTAGTCAAGAGATGGATCCTATTGTGATTTACTGTGGTAATTAGAGTTGTATCAAAATATCTAAAAATACAGTCTTTCATGATAGGTCCAAGCACATTGATATCAAGTACCATCACTTAAGAGATTGTGTGTAGAGGAGAATCATGATATTGCAGTACATTTGCACAGAGGAGTAGGATGCATATATTTTGACAAAGGCATTGTCAAGAGGAAAATTTGAGTTCCACAGGTGTAGGATAGGGGTGGTGAAAAACCCTTGCTAAGAGGGAGTGTTAAAATGTATCAAGAAAAGTCTTCATTTGACTCATGCATTAGTTAAATGGAGAAATTTGATTTCCCACATCAGTAGGATGACTTGGATTGCAGTTGGCTAGAGTAACATGGCCTTAACTCCTAGTTAAGTCAGTAAATTCGATTTATAGACTAGAAGTAGAGTTTTTCATGGGTTGATTGCTAAAATTAGCAATCTAATGGAGTTGTTGTTAGTTAAAAGCAATTAACTGAGCTCTAGTCTTTAGTGGAGTCAGCAGGAGCTCAGACGAGTAGCTATAATAGTTGTTAACTCATTGATCTCTCAGTTAACTGATCAATTTACTAAAAATAGTCCTAGTAATGCATGTAATTTGAATTTCCTAGTTGGAGTGAAGGAAAATGCACATTTTAATTATCAATTGTCTATTAGTTGAGTGTACAATGTTTTTGCATTGAGAAGGTGGTCAATTCCTTTAGGATTTATGCAAGGAAATAGGGAATTCTACTATATTTTAGAGGCTAATTTCCTCCAAGATTGTGAAAGGAAATAGGAGGATAAATGAGACCTATTTTGGGTAAGTGTTGGTCATAGAAAGTCAGTGAGAAAGAGATCATACTTGTAGTGCAAGGTGTGCTTCAGGATTGAAGCAAGACATTGTAATTTATCCATATTCTCATTTGAATCAGTGCAAAGCAACAGAGTGGTTTTTCCTAGTTAGGTCCTCCTGTAAAATAATTGTGTTCCTTGTTTTTCATGTTCGCATGTATTTCTATCGTGTGTTTTCCTTTCCGCAGAATAATAAAAGAATTTTTTGTCTCTTGATTTCAGTATGATTTCATTAGCAGTAGCAAGTTTCTTGCAATTTCTACATTGGGCACATGAATGAATGAGTCAACGGATTGAAGTTTAATAAAAGTGCTTTGGGGATTAATTTGAATGTTTATGCGTGAACAAGTTGGTAGAAAATATAGTGGCATGGGTAGTTAAGAGGGGTTTTTATTAGTTTAGCTAAACTCATAGATCAACCAAACTTAAAAAAGCTCTACTGAATTATTATAAAAAATCTACAATAGTAAATTGAGTAGTTTAAACTCATATTTTATTGAAGAAATAGGTAAGGAGAGTTAGAAGACTTGGAGAGCACACGAAAATGATATGTTTGAAGCCAAAAAAAGGAAAAAATAAAGATTCATGAAAGCATTAAAGTACAAGTTAACTAAATAACAAAGAACTAAAAATATCAACCCAGATTATTTAAAAGCATAATCAAATTTTTAATAAGGTTGTTGTGAGTTTGTGAGATGGATTAATGTTGTTGGTGTGTTTTTTGTTTTATTATGTGATCAGAGATTGTTGAAAATATTTTGATGGTGTGTACGGTGAGTGATTTAAGAGACAAATTTATTTGTTTATGTAAGAAAGTGGCCTTCTTCATTTGAGAATGAAATTGGTATGAAAGATGACACATTGAGGAGAGGAAAGTTGTAGCTTGCGAGGAAGTAGTTGTAGCTCCTATTATAGCACCATTTACCACCCTTGGTAGATTTGATGCTCTGTGTTATGGCCTAGGGTAACCCTTCCCTTCCAGACTTGGTCCAAATTCTAAAAAGAAATCTTTTAAATCCCATACGTTGTTTTTCCTTGTATAAAAAGTGTGTACACGCGGGTAAGGTTATACCCAACTTGCGTATATTTGTTAAAACATTAAAAACTAATAATCTTCTTAAATTTGGGCAGATTTTACAGGTTTTACCTGTTACTCACCTACTCTAGCCCATGGCCCAACTTTTTCCCAACTAAAGAACTAATTTGGAGAAGTATAAATAGACCTCCATGGGAAGGCCTAAGGGAGGAGGAAAAGAATAGATATTGATATTATAGTTGATTACATACCTGATCAAGTTTGAAGAAATCTCCCAATTCATAGGAAGCCTCTATTTCCTTCTTGAGATGTCCTTCATCCCTTTGACATCCTTCTGTATACCCATGGAGAATGATCATGTATGGGATCCTCCTCCATAGGTATACACAAGGATATCATAAAGGGATGAAAGACATCTCAAGAAGGAAACAGAGGTTTCCTAAGACTTGGGAGTGCAGAAGGCACAATGATTTTTTTAGACTTGATCAGGGATGTAATCAACTATAATATCAATATCTAATTTTATCCTCCTCCCTTAGGCCTTCCCATGGAGGTCTATTTATACTTATCCAAATTAGTTTTCAGTTAGCAAATAGTTGGGCCACAGGCTACAGTAGGTGAGTAACAGGTAAAATCAGTAAACCTCACCCAAATTTAAGGAGATTATATATTTTTTAATGCTTTAACAAATATATGCGGATTGGGTATAGACTTACCCGCGTGTACACACTTTTTATATAGGTAAAAACAACGTATGGGATTTAAAACATTATTTTTTAGAATTTGGACTAAGTCTGCAAGGGAGGGTTGCCCTAGGCCATAACACAGAGAATAAAATCTACCAAGGGTGGTAAATGGTTCTATAACAACTCCTTCTAGTAGTTGTTGGTAAAAGTTAGGGGTTGTGTCTCCTTTTAGTGGTAGATGATAAACTTAGGAGTTGCAGCTCCTTTCAGTTGTAGCTGATAAATCATGGAGTATTAGCTTCCTACTTTTTGTAGCCAAAGAACCTATAAGAACAAGTAGAAACTTTCCTTTGTGAAGCAACTTGAAGAAATAATTTGAAGAATCTATGCTTACTATTTTTGCTACTTATGTTGATTCTTACCTTCCACATCTAAATTAATTTCTGAAGTGTTCATTGGTGTCCTAACATATTTTTCAAGTGAAAGAAAGTTTTAAAATTCCTACAATACTGATTCACCCCCCGCCCTCTCAATATTGTCCCAGTTTCTAACAATTACTATCAGAGCATACTAGGTTACTTCAATTCATTCTAACAGTTGCCGAAGAAATATCAAGGACAATGGAAAACCAAGAAGGAGGAGTCACCAATAGGGAACCTATGTTCAATGGCGAAAATTATGTGTTTTGGAAAGTAAGGATGAAGATATATATTCAATCACTTGGGGTTGATGTATGTGATGCAGTGGAAAACGAATATCAAAAGCCTCAAAAAGAAATTACAAAAGATAAAAATACGGATTACACATGCAATTCTAAAGCTATGAATTCCCTACTTGTTGGCTTACCTGAATCTGAATTAGTCAAGGTCATGGATTGCTCTACTGCAAAAGTTATTTGGGACAAGATGAGAAACTTCTATGAAGGAGAAAACAAGGTAAGGAAAACTAAATTCTAAGGTTTCAAAATGAAACTTGACTCTTTGAAGATGCATGACTATGAATATATTTCAAAGTACTTTTTGAGAGTTAATGAGGTTGTGAACACTATGATAGGTCTTGATGAGAAACTAGAATATCCTATAGTAGTTCAAAAGTGTTAATATTTATTCCATTTAGAGATTTAAGCTCAAGGTTTAAACCATTGAGGAGATGATAAATTTGAATTCTTTCACTCTATGTCAACTACTTGGAACTCTCACTTCCTATGAGACGAGAATATCTAATGGAAAGCCTATTTTAAAGGAGTCATGCTTCAAAGAATAAAAGAAGCCCAAGGAGAAGCATTATGATTCATGTTGTGAATCAGATGAAGATGAAGCCAAGTTCATGAGGAGGCTTAAGAGAGGCTTAGGAAATTAGAAAGGTAATTTACCTTTTAAGTTCTTTAATTGTGGAAAATTTGGTCACTATGCTTCCAAGTGTCCTGAAAAGAAGAAGAAATAATATGACCCTAAATAGGAGTTCAGGAAAATTCAGAAAGAAAGAAAGAATGCTAAGAAGGGGAGTCTCTATACCAAAGATGTCAGGTTCTTTGAAAGTGAAGGAAGCCAATTTTCAGATGAAGATAGATATATGCAAGTTGAAATGAATTCATGTTTATGGCTATAGGCAATCTTGAAGTAGAAGATATTTATTCTGATGGTGAAGCGGTCAAGGTTGATTTAGAAGGAAATTCAGTTAGTGATATTGAGGAGATTGAAAGTATTAGGAAGGGAAATAAAACAAAAAGAAATTGTTGATCAAGGAAAATTTTGAATATATTGAACCTTTGCTTCTGCAAATTGAAGAAGGAAAGAAGATACAAGTGACTTCAAATCAATAGCTCAATGTGAAAATAAGCTTGTGAAAGGCTTGAAGGAAATATTGTTTTGCTAAGGAAAGAGCTAGAGAAGGAAAAGAATTAGTTGAAATTTAATTAGAGGTTTGGAAAGGGGAATGAAAATCTAAATGAAATTCTTGAAGCACATAGAGTCTCCACTAATCAAACTAGTTTTGGATTTGAGGCCAAGTCTAGTTTAGTAGAAAAGTCAAAGGGAAAGAATTTGATTACCTTTGTACAAGAAACCAACAATGGAGACAATTCAGGAAAAAGAGATGGGATAACACAATAGTAGAAAGAAAAAGGTATCACATAGCCCTGTAGCCAGTTAGAGACAGTCAACATCCACAAAATAAGAGGAGGATTTTCTCTCAGCAAAAGGCAGACAATGTAGGAGAAGAAAATTAAAATATATAGAGGGTATCCCATCCAATTTTAAGAAGTCAATTTTCTCCCAGGTACGAAGGAATTTTTCTAGGCTATTATTTTACATGCACAAATTATGGGTGCAAAGCATAAAATTTTAGGGTGCATTTATCATAGAGACAACTCAAGCCAAGAAGAAGAAATTACCATCCAACTAATTAGTAAATCAGACAGAGGATGAGAAAACTCAAGTATAATGATCCATTTACTCCTTTGAATAATCTTTTTTAATGTTATAACTATCAATATTTTGGGCAGAGAGTAGTAGATTATAGATTAAGGAATAAAATGACTGATCCAGCTATTAAGAAAACAAGCTAGAAGCCCAAAGGCAAAGAAAGCACAGAGTAATGTAATATTGTTTTATATGATCAAAATGAAGGAAGTCATTGATATGTTGATAGTTGTTGTTCTAGGCACATGTTAGGAGAAAGAAGTAAGTTCTTATCATGGAAACCAGTTGAGAAAGGTAATATGACCTTTGAAATAATGCACCTAGTAAGATTGTTAGTAAAGGAGTTATTAGTCTATCAGATGAAAAAAGTAAATCCAAGAATGTGTTGTATGTTGATTGGTTGAAGCATAATTTACTCATTGTGTCTCAGATGTGTGGCCAAGTCTATGATGTGATTTTCAAGGCTAAAGATTATCAAATCAAGTATGCATGCATTGGATAAGTAGTAGTTAAAGTTGTAATAACAAACAATAATGTATATGTCCTGAAAGAGAAGGCAGAGAGGTGTTTCTTGTGAAAGATTGATAAGAGCTAGGTGTGTCATAAAATACTTGGACATATGAATTTTGATCAGATAGTGAAATTGGGAAATAATAATGTTGCTAAATATTTGTCGAAGTTTTCGAAGCTAACAAATGTTATTTGCAAGTCATGTCGAATTGGAAAGAAAGTTCGAGTACCATTCAAGACCAAGGAGAGATCAATAACTGAGTCATTGCATGAAGTTCATATCGATCTATGTGGACCTTATAGAACACAGTTAGCCACACATAAATTGTGATTCATTCTAATTATTGATGATTTCAATAATGATGTGGGTTTCATTCCTAAGATAAAAGTCAGAAGCCTTTGAGAAGTTTAAAGACTTTAAAGTCATGGCTAAAAATGACTCTGAATGTAAAATCAAGATCATAAGGTTTGATAATGGTGGTGAGTTTACTTTAAAAGAATTTTATGATTTTTGCAAGCAACATGGCATAAAAGGGCAGTTTATTATAGCAGAGACTCCACAATAGAATGATGTAGCAGAGAGAGCTAACAGATTAGTTCAACAGTTAGCCAAAGAAATGATGGGAGAAAGAAATGTTTAGCAGAGATTTTGGGCTAGAGACATTCACACAACAATGGTGATTTGAAACAAAGCTCACTTTAGGCCAAATAGTGACAAAACACCATATTAGTTTTGGCATGTTATACCTGCTAAAATCAAGCATTTCAAAGTATTTTGGAGCAAGTGTTACATTAAGAGGAAATGATGAAAATATTGGTAAGTTTGATGTAGGGGTTGATGAAGGTATTTTTCTTGGATATTCTCATAATAGAAAAGGTTATAGATGCTACAATAAGAATAGAAAGAGGATAGTTGATTACATTGATGTCAAAGTGGATGAGTATATTGAATTTGAAGTGAATCAACCGGTAAATACCACTCCACTAATCTATTCAACAATGATGGGCCACTATCATATGAAGACAATGAAGAGCCATGATTCGTCAAACCAAATATCCTACAAGGTATGTGCAAAAACATCACCGAGCTGATAAAATTAATGGTGATTTAAACTCAGGTGTGAAAGAAAGAAGAATAATTTAAATCCTCCCGCTCAAGCACTTGTAGCTTTGTTATCCATGTTAGAGCCAAAGGATGTTGCACGGGTCAGATAGGATGATAATTGGTTAAAATCCATGCATGAAGAACTGGACTAGATCGATAAAAATTGGACATAGGTACTTGTTGCCAGACCAACAAAAAAGAATGTGATTGGCACGAAGTGGGTCTTTAGGAACAAATTGAACAAGCATGGTGAAGTGGTATGAAACAAGGAAATATTAGTTTGCAAAGGTTATACAAAAATTGAAGGTTTGTAATTTGATGAAACCTTTGCTCCTGTTTCTTTATTATATGTGATTAGAATATATTTTTAATTTACTTGTTACAATGAATTCAAGATATATTAGATGGCTGCCAAATATTCCTTTCTAAATGGAGAATTATAAGAATAAGTTTACATTGAGTAGTCGAATAGTTCTCAGTTGCCATATCACCCTAGTTATGTTCGCAAGATGTTGAAGTCTTTGTATGGTCTCATGAAATCCCCAAGGGCTTGGTATTCCAAGTTGGATAATTAATTTCTCAAGTTTGGATTCAAAATAGGTGCAATTGATAGTAATTTGTATGTTAAATCTAATGATAGAAAATTGTTAGTGGTGGTTGTCTATGTTAATTATATTAGTTTTTCCATAGATTCAGATCAACCAACATGTCATTTTGCAGCTGATATGAAGGACAAATTTGAGATGTCTATGCTTGGAGAAATCTCTTGTTTCCTTGGTTTGTAAAGGAATTTTTATCTAACAAAGCAAGTATCTCAAGGATCTATTGAATTTTTTTTGCATGGAGGAGTGGTCTTTGGTAAGCACCCAAATGGTTACAAGATCATCAAAAGTTGATCAGACTTTATACGAATCTATTATTGGAAACCTCCTTCATTTGATAGCCTCAAGACCAGAAATCATGCAAGTAGTTGGTATTATTGGAAAATTTTAAGCAACCCCTAGATGGAGCCATCTTCTAAAAACCAAGAGGATTCTCAAATATCTTAGATTGTCAATGGACTATGGAATGTGGTACCCCAGAGGTAAATATTTTTCACTAACTTTTTTTATGGATGTCGATTGGCCAGGTGATGTAGATGATCAAAAGAGCACTAGTGGTGGTGTTTTCTTTCTTGGAGACTATCTTGTTTCATGGTTGAGAAAGAAGCAAGCTTCAATCTCTCTCTCTATTTTTGAATTAGAATATATAGCAACAACTTCTTATTGCACTCAACTCTTATGGATGAAGCAAACTTAGCAAGATGTAAAAGTGTTTTATGGTTAGCTTATTCCTATCATCTGTGATAATACAATTTTCATCAACTTGTCAAAGAATCATGTTTTTCATTCAAATAAAAAGCATATTCCAATCAAGTACCCCTTATTAAGAGAGAAAGTTGTAAATCACATTGTCAAGTTGGAGTATGTACCTACCCAAGAGCAGGTAGTTGATATATTCACCAATCCATTTGAGTATTTAACGCAGAGATTGGGAGCATTTCCTCTTGAAGCTCTCAACTAGATATTCCTTAAGAGGAAGAAAGTTATCAACCAAGAATTCAACATATCAAGATGAATGCTTCTAGTTCCATAGGATCAATAAGATAGGGGGATATTGTTGATAGGGGGAGCATGTTGGTCCCTTTGTCATTGATGTCAAAGGGGAAGAAGTATTGGTGATCATGTTAATTTTTGCAACTGCGGTCAAATTCCACCTTGTACACTAAAATTACCAAGTGATGATTTCATTGGATTCCTATTTTCGAGAGGACCAAAATCAACCTAAAGATCACCAAATTTGGTCAAGCGGAAGTTGAGTTATGAATTATTTTATTTATACATGTATTATGGAATGGGTCGGCGCTAACCACATGGGTAACTACTTAGGTCAGCCTTAACCCCAAGTGAACCCTCATGAAAGCCTATAAATAGAAGATACCTCAAGCTCATTTTGACACATTCAATCAAGTTACCTTCTCTTCTTTTATTGTCTTGGTTTGCACATGTTTGATAGAAGGAGTTCGCCTAAAGTTCCAAAATCATAGGCATAAGGTTTGCTCTGACTTAGGCGTTTCTGATCCCTGGAAGCTAGCATAGAACTGGACATTTTAGTCCTTGGATGCTAGCTCACAGACTTATAGGAGCATTCAAGGAGCCCTAGACATTGGCACAATGAGTTATGGGAGTGTCCAGGGGTTAAGCATCAGATCGGGTTGTACTAGTCCTTGGGCGCTCACACAGAGTGGTCCTAAGAGCATCTAGGATGTCATAGACACTTGCACAATAGTCTTATGAGAGCGTCAAGGGCTTGAAGTAGGTCTAGGTATTTTTTACCCCATATGCCCTTATCCAGATCACCTAGAATCATCCATATATATTTTATACATTGTCATCCAGTAAAGCAGAGCGCATCCAAATATGTTGCGGACATTGTCATCCAGTTAAACAGAGAACATCCAAATATTCTATAGATGGTTGCACATCTCCTCCTCCTTGCGTCTAGGATTCATGGATGATATTTCAATATTCTGAAGATTTCTCTTAGTGACAACAATGTTTAGTAGTATTCAATAGTTGACTATAGTCAATAACATCATAGTTCAGCCATCAAAATCAATGTTTTGTTTTCAAGCATGATAAGATATGTTTCATGGATATCATAGTTGTTTTGTTGCATAGATAAATTTGTGGATCATTGTACGCTCTTTTTCTGAATCATTTGATGATGATCTAAGAAGAAGAATATTTGCAAGGGTTTACTCCTTAATGGGGTTTTCTCTAGTCTCGGACCAATCCTAGTGTCTCTATGTGTGTGCATGATTTTCTTCTATTGTTCCTTTATGTTTCATTGCATTAATGAGGATGATGATGTTTTTCTTTCTATATAATTGCATATGATGATGAATAATGGTGTAGATCTGAATAGTGTAATTATGAAATCGGGTGAAATTAATGTATTAATGATGGAATGCAATTATGAAAGGAAAGAACAATGTAGCCCTATGAAAAATTAACATGGTATCAGAGCTAGGTTGAAGAAAATCCATGGATATCACCCCGATGATGACACCTTTGAAGGAAGCAAGGAGAGGATGGTGGAGACCTAAAAGAGTTATAATGTTTGAATAAAACCCTAGGAAACTTCATTATTAGGTAAACTATGAGATATGGAACCTAGCTGGTCAATGTGAAGATGCTCAAGCACTTGAGGGAGATTTGATGAAGCCCTACATGGGATAATCCCTAGCAGACCTAGTTGGATACTTGAAGGCAACATTGGTATATGGACCATGGAAATTTATGACTCTTGAAGTTTCGTTCAAGAGGGATAGGATCACCTCTCATTAAATATAAGCATTTATTAACTTATGTTGCTTCTTATTTGTTAGACTTATAGATTTGATGATTATTTTTATTGCTTATACTTCCTTCATATGTATTTGGGTAAATGGATGTTTCTAACCTCCTTGATGATATGTGAAAAGTAGATCCTTCTTGAAGATAATTTTGAGATGCAGACCGGGAAAGAGATAAAGAGGTACTTGATGAAAATATGACAAATTTCTTCAAGCAGCCTATGTCAAATGAGAAGGTGCACAGGTATTTGAATACCAAGAGGTATGCATGGTATGTTGTGTTTCATCTATTAGCTTAGTAAGTCCTAAGGTATTGCTCATACATGCATATGAAAGTGACTTGGATCGATGTTTCCTATGATGAAATGATGCACTTGGTGTTGAACATTTTGATATTCTTGAATTCTATGAGGCTATCTAATGTTGATACATTGATACACTTTATTTTTGGCTAACATCTATGATCTATCTGTTGGATATCTTGATCCTAGAAAGAAGGTTAGCACCTTGACTCATGTAAATGATACTCTTGATACTTTTCATGATGGATTTCATATAGAAGGATAGCTCATTGACTCCTATACATGAGTCTACTTGTAATTCTTGTGATAAGCATGATGAAGGAATATGGATAGAGAGATTGATACTCTAATTGTTTTGATAAAGATTCATTGAATGACCTTACCTAATCCTATTGATCATGATAACCTTGATGTTAGAGGTATAACTATGAGATTGATATTCTAGATATCTTACTACATATGGTCATGTATTGATGGCATATGGTAAATTTGAATGTCCTAACTTGATGGTTTGACTTGATAGAAAGTGCTATTGTGTTCATAATATTTGAGATATGATGTTGCATCTATATACTGCTTTGAGTATAACCTTTGATCAAATATTGATGTCATGATGCTTATAGCCATGATAGATATATGCTTATGATCTAAAAGATATGTTGTTGCATTAATCTAGTAGAGATAGGCTGATGACATGAATGAAGATGAATGAAGTAAATCCCCAGTCAGAGGGAGAATCTCTTCTCATACCACTATTTGCATTATGTTGTTAAAATATGATTTATGTGCATATCACATTATTTATCTGTAGTAAAGTCTTAGATCTGGAGCTTTTACAAAAACTAGGGTTTATGTACTAGACGCAGTCACAGAAATGGGAGATCTCATCCCTGGACGCACGCATGGTAAGGCCTAGACAATGTCCATGCAGCTAAAGATGCTCCCATGTTAATCTGAAGGGAGTGTCTAGGGGTTTGACTATAGTTGACCATCATCTAAAGCCTTTTGAAGTTGTCTGAGCTTTGAATCAAGATGAATATGACATATCCTACCACTGTACTCTGATTTCTAAATTTGTTGACATAAATTTCTGATAACATGATGAAGTATTGTACATGAAATGAGATGGTTACCTAGAAGATGTTAGTACCATAGATGTGTTGAAGGAAACTACAAGATCTACAAGCAAGGAAATATTATATGTCTTCCATAACATGAAAATGTAGACTAAATTGTGTTTGCAGTTGACTGGGACATACATATAGATATGTCATTGTGTTTGTGTTATAAGAAGTTGACATGATTTGGTTTGCTGATATATATGAACCGTGTTTTTTCATGATGCTTGACAATAAATTTGAATTAATGATGGATATATGAATTGAATATAGATCTCTGTAAGATAGAGAATTTGGACTTGATCTGATGTCTAATGATCTAATTTGACATAATGAATTATGTGGGTATTAGGAAATTGGCCTCCTTGTTCCTAACACAATGGTTGAGGTAATGATAGATGTGATTCAGCATAAAATTGGAACTTTCATGACTCATCCTTGGTGTATGCATTTGCACCTAGTGACTGAAATGACTTGTATTATGATTATAAAAATGGCTTGATAAAGTTCGGTTTGATAACACACGGTTTAATAAATTCAATTCCTTAGATATCTTACAATGAATAAAATTATGGGTACTACCCGAATCAATCAACACTATTACCTTTTTCTCCTTGATATGTCCTTCTATATTGATAGTTTGAGGAGTGGTAATTTCTTCGAATTCATTTCTTGATGCTCGATGTGATATTTAACTTCTCGAACATTTTTCTTCTTGATATGTCCTGTAGTAGCCCTCTAAGTCCTCTTTCTAACCCCAAAATCAATATTGGATTCTGTAAAGAAGTGTTATGTCAAATCTCCCACGATGACTCGATTATAGACTAGTTCAGTCAATTGAACTTGTACAAAGTGCCTCATGTCATTGTTTAAACCTTAGGACTTGAAACAGATACACAAAAAACTACAGTCCATCCTCTTTCTACAACTTCTTACGAAATTTCAATTTGATGTCCAGAGAGAAATTTATGATGATTTGCCCAAGGTCACTTGTTAAGGATGTAATTCGAGAGCCTGCAGAAACCCTAAATGTCTCAGATTATATCTTCGAAACTGTATCGAGACAAGGTCTAAAATTTGGACCTGAGATTCACCAAGATTTATGTTCAAATGGGTTTTAATTTCAAAGTTTGAAACTTCATAGAAAAATATTATAGCGAAATGTTCACGATGCCCTATTTGAGATGAAATTCTGGAGCTTGCAAAAACCCTAACTTCCTCAGATCATATCTCCGAAGATATAGTGAGACAATATCTCAAATTCAGATGCAAGGTTCAGACCGATTTCTTCTCAAATACGTTTTTTTTTTAGCTTCTGAAACTTAGTAGGGAAAAAGTTATAGTGAAAATGCCACGATGACTTGTTTGGAGCAGCGAAACCCTAGAATCCACAGCTCTGATACCAAATGTTATGAAACCAACTCACAAAAAGATAGAGAATATAGATGAATGCCTTAGAAATAAGCCTCTGCGAGGGGGAAAGCTCCTTTACATCACACAAATGAACAATTATTGGATGATACAAATGACAAGACCTCCTTTCTATATATGAGAGTCTAAGGGGTCATAATATAATCAGAGCTGACATAAAAATAATAATGTAAGGGCATAATAATAGTAATAGTGGGCTTCTACATGGGCACAACAATATAATAAGGGGGTTGTACTAATAACAATAACGAGGTACACTAGTAGTATAGGGGCCTAACATAAGTTCAAAATGTTTAAATAAAGTTACCAACTTAACGATAAATTTACCAAGTTCACATTTGTTTTTAGAGGTCGCATTTGTGACTAATTTTTATGCTCATTTTGAAAATTCAGGGTCTAACTTCCAACATTTTTTTAACCATAATGAATTATTTTATATTGATTAAAAATGTATGTCTAGAGTGTAGTTGTTACATCAAGATAGTGCAAAAACTAGCTGCAAAATTAAGCATAAAATATCTTCCAATCTTTCAAAATTTCCAAAATGTCAGCCTATGTCTACATCGAAACTAGTATCCCAAGAAGTAAATACTTTCCAAAATAGCCCCAAAATTTTACATATTTTTCAAAAGCATACTACTTTATCATCTAAGGAGGAGTGAAATTGTTATGGACTATACCCATCTCCATGTATGGAACCACTTCATTAAGGTCAAGGACAACAAGCTTAATGGAGCTAATAAATTTTCTTGAGGATGAAGGACTAGAGTGACTTTGGCCATTCAAAATTTGTAGTTCTTCTAATTGTTGGCACAAAATGAAATTTCATCCTCTTATCCTTGGATTAGAATTTGGTGATCAATGAGGATCCCCATGGTTGTGATGATATTATTGACCAATTGATTGTGTTTTAACTGGAGGACATGAATCTCCCCTTGCATCTTGTGAACCTTCTCCAACAACTGATATTGCAAGTCTCCATAATTACCTAGCATTTGAAATTTTCAAGGTCCTTTACCTGAAAAATTCCCCTGATTCCATGAGTACAAATAAGTCACCATAGGCTACTCACAGTGAACTTATCCTCCTTTCCCACAAAATAGTTCCTTTTGGAAAGCCCCAAGAGTAAGTTCTAACAACAAAAGAAAAATACAAGAAGCAATCCCATCACACATAGAAATTAATGCCAATAGTGAAGTAGGACTGATCAAAATTGAATGCAACAACTTGGACACCAGTGAGAAGGAACACAATGTCACAACACCTTAATAATTGGGCCATTTTTCCATGTATATAAAAATTGTAACTGAATTAAAACTACAATTCTTGCATGTAACAACTCACAATAGATTGAAACTAAGACTAATTACAACTTTTGGCTTGACTTTCCATATAACATCTAAGGCTTGCCTTTTTGTTAAACAGAGCATGTCCTTGCAATTAGTACTAATTAACTCCAAAAATATGAACTTTCCTCAATAAATGACTCCCAAGAGAACCTAGATTTATCAAATAGAGTGATGTAAGAAAATAATGCTGGCGAATTTCATCATTTAGGAATGCACAAGCCAATGACACAATATTGTACAAACAAGATTCTCTAGAGAACAATGAGTTATTCCTCCATGAGAATAAGGGAAATCTGCCTCAATTAATATGAACAAAACCTCACAAATCCTATTAGAACAGGCTTATACAGAATGAAGGAGTTGCTAAACCAATCTGGAACACCTTGTAAGTTCCAATTGCACACCACTTCACCTAATATAGGATTCGTCAACATGAAGACTAGATAGGGATCATATCAACCAAGTACGTTTTTTTCATGGATGAATTGGGGCATGATTGATGATACAAACAAGATAATGGTGTCTTCCACACAATACCCACCTCCATTATAGGCCAAATCCAATAAAATCAAGACCAAGAGAAGGATGAAACAAGAATAGAACTGAATATTGATTCCCCCATTATATATGTTATATAATTCAACATAGGTAATAATTTTTTAGATAGGGCCAAATTTTGTGAGAGACTTGGAGATGTATGGACTAAAAGATAAATATGTATTTTATTATTAAGGTGCATATATTCAAATATTATGGAATTGGGGAAAAATAAGATTACCCAGTATTTTGAGTTAACTTGATTGTTGACTATCTCTTTGGTTGGCCATACTATTTGTTGCTTGATTGTTTATGCGAAGCGCATAATACATATTGTAGGATTAGAATAAGGGGAGGAGAAATTTTTTTTTTTCATAATATTATTCAACCTGTTTTCATGAAGAAAGGAACCTATAAGAAAATGGTGGATGACAAGGTTGGAATCACCAATTATTTCTAGCTTGGAGAACTTATTAACAAGCTAGGGATAATTCTTGAAACAACACATAAGCTTATGCTTGGGTGTTGGAGGTCAAACCCAGATTCCATGAATATGATATTTATGTATTTCCTCTAAGGCAAATAAGAACCCCTGCCTGCACCTACAGTCCTCTATATTATTCTTTGAAGCATTGTCAAAGTAGAGGATATAATGTAGTTGAGCAACAAGACAAATATTGAATTCCTTCCAGGAGAGCCACAACATCCAAGATTCCTTATTAACATGATTTTTGATAGATGAATAAGAGGTACAAGAATCAAAGGGAGAGAATTGTACTATCCATTATTTCTTTATATCATCCATCATTTGAGCAATGGTCATTACCTATGGTTTATGAGATTGCATTTCTAAAAGGAGGGAGAGAGATTTTAAGGTTGTAGAATTATGAGGTTGGAATCTCTTTTCATGGAAGATAAATTTATTTCTAGATAACCAAATTTTCCAACATATAAATTATGGTACAATTATCCAAACTTGCTTAAAGAATGACTTACGAAAAAAATCCTCATCATAATGTTTTTCCTAGGAGGAAAAATATTCCTTCATAAAGAGTGGAAATATCAATCTCTCCACTAAATATTGAAGGCCAAAGCCCCAAACAAATTTAGAGAGATTTCCTCAATGGAGATATGGTATATAGATTCCTATTGGATTAGATAAATTGGACACTAGGAAGGACCACATATTTGCCACTTCTTCAATTTTTTTGCAATAAAAATTGTTTGTTGAGCTAAAGATTAGAAAGTTATATCTATTTTAAGGAGATTGTTTGGAGTCCACACATTTGACCAAATATGATATTTTTAGGAACACGTTGTGGAAAAGGAAATGGAAAATAACCTTCCTTGATAGACTATTTTTCCATCTCCCAACTACAAGCATCCACATCTTCCTTATGACCAAGAGCAAAACCAACTAAATGAATTTGAACACAACAAACAAATCATCCCAAGTTCACTGCCACAACCTAGAAGTCCTAGCCAAGCCAACAACCATCACTTGTATAGATAGATAAGTCCTCAAGATAGTGTTTTCCTTGGGCTACTATCCACTCTCAAATAGGGGTCATATACACATTGTAATTCAAAGGAGTGCGTCTCGAGATCCCAAAAGTCAAAATATAATATTTTCTTCCATTTCTTGGGATCCAAGTAAGATGATCCTTAATAAGGGAAGGAATTGTTATTAAGATATTCCATATAGGATAACTACTCCACACATAGGATGGGAAATCCAAGTAACTTAACCATTCTCTAGAGAAGTATTTGAGCTGACTTACATTTTTCACCAATCATTTTTTCAAGAGATCATATGCCACACCAAATTTGCACCAACGGAAAGATTCATTAAAGAGGGAACTTTGATGCCCTATCCACCATGAACTTTCGGGGTGTGGATGGTTTCCACTTTACCATATGGAATTTTATAAGTTAGATATTCCTCAATACCACAACAAATTTTAAATTTCTTTAGACATCTACATATGGACCTTTGAAGGAGCCAGTAAAGATGAGAATTGGTACAAAGGAATATTAGAGAAGAAAACATTTATAAGGAAGACTCTAGTAGTTACGATCAACAATGGGAATCCCATTGGTAAAATTTTAGTTTAAATTTAGATAAAATTAGATCCTAGGGCTAATTGGAATAAGACTTCAAATTGATTGGAATGCCAAAGTACTTAAATTCTTTCGAGGCATCTGCAACAAAAAATCCCAAAGTGCACATCAATTATCCCTAGATTATTTTTCAACACATTCCAAGTATAAGTTTGGCTTTTTCCTTTGTTTATCATTTTTTCAAAGACTTCCAAAAAATATTCTATAACATAATGGAATTTAGCTGCAATATTATTTGTGGCACCTCCCAAGAGCAAAGTGTCATCAACAAAGTGAGAGTGATTTATACTTTTCGTTCCTCTCACAATCGATTTATTGAAGGAGCTCCTATACCAATATCACCATTTCCAGAATGAACAAGAATTTCAAAACTTGTGGTTGATTTGTTGTGGAAGGTCAACTATAACTCGAGTTAGGAAAATAAGTCAATTGACTAGTTGATGGTCTTGTGAAATACCCAATTGATCTATAATTCATTATAATTTCCAAAGAATGAATTTCAATGAGATAGAATAGTAATGCAATACAGTGATACCTCAGGTCCTCTCATCAGAGAAAACATCTCATATAAAAACAATATCTTACTTAACCAATTCAAACAACTTATAATTCTTTGACTCTTCTATGTAGTCTATCATGATACACGCATGTCTCATCACATTTCATTTATTTCCTCAGTGATTCAAAATGTGAGCTATGCATACAAGGGTTCCAAGATGCCTAATTTAGGGCTTTCTTCTACTCCATTTATTAGCTAGTGTCACATCCCATACAACTTTAGTCATACTCAAATTTTACAAATAGTTTGAGTAATATACAACTTCTACCCATAGTTGACAAATTGCATTAAGCCTAAAGGAAATAATGTGCCACTTCTACTAAATTTTGATTTTTTTTTCTTTTGGCAAAAACATTTTATGAGGTGTGTAAGGTACACATCTCTACTAATATATACTATTGTATGACAATTAGTTTTGAAATCCCTTGCCTACATATTCTCCTCCATTATCTGTTCTTAAAATTTACTAGATCAACCACATTTCATTTTAGCTAAGGCCCTAATTTATTTGAAATTTTCCAATACATGGCTCTTATTAATTAATAAATATACCCAGGTATACTTGAAAAATTAATCAATGAAGATCAATACATACCTTGTATTATCTAGTGATGGCTTCCTCATGACACATAGGTCACGATGCTAAGCTCTACTTGAGTCTTTACTCCCTAATATTTCTCTATTTCAAATGTAGGCAGATGGTTTTGTTCAAGATTACATAGTTCAAATACTCCATTAAGGGGAACAACCTTAGGTAGTCCAATAACCATATTTATTTTTTGCATCATTAGTTTCAAATTGCATAAATCTAAATGTTTGAATCATCCATGCCAAAGTATGCTCCTAAGAGGCCAACCATAAAATGTTTGGCGATATTTTTTGTAAAATTATTAAAATTTCTATGGTTTATATTTTCCATGAGAAATATATTTCTATTCTATATGTAGAATATACATGTTTTGGTCCTTGAGGAACTATAGAAACTCAACAATAAAGCTCATGATGCCACTTGTGGGAATTGAACATGTGTGGGGATGATAATGAACATTCCTCCTAACCACTCGAGATAAATCCAATTGAAAATTTTCTAAGGATTTTATATAGTTTCTAGAATATTTTGACCATTTTCAGAGTAAAATACATTTATGCTAAATTAATTTGGATGAATCATTTAGAAGAAAAATGAAATTGGAAAAAAAAGATATGAAAAAAAAAATGGAAAATCATGGGTGAAATTTAGCCCTTAAATTTTTTTGTAGGTTTGAATTATAAGCACAATTGGTTCTACATATTTCGTAGAAATGTCACATGAATTATACATTTTATCCTTAGGTTCAATAAAACCTTTGGTAACAACAATAAATTTGTTATGTGTATAGTTTTAAAAAACTAATTTGGCACTCAAGCTAGATACATATTAAACATTAGCGATCACATCATTTTGACTTGACATTAAACCTTACCAAAAAAAACAAAGATAAGTGTTATATATATATATATATAAGACTCAGTTAATGAAGAAAATATAGAAGCAAATCTAGCCATATGGTCAGTGAAACTAGATTTAACTATCCATTCACTCTAAAAAGTACAAGCATGCAAGGCATGAGAAGAAATAACAAAAAATGTATAGTTATCTGCCTACAACCTTTCTAAAAAAAATTGTAGGTCAATTGATTTTTCAATTTGGCTCCACAGTTGGTTGATATTTAATATATAGGTTTCTTAGTCGAAGTTTTATCACCATATATATCTTAACATTCTAGTTGATGAAATCATTTTTCCTCCTCATTGCATTGTTTACATATTTTTCTATAAATTTGTCTACCATTTCCCTTCAACAAATGGGCCTATATATTG
This sequence comes from Pinus taeda, assembly GCA_000404065.3. Lineage (NCBI taxonomy): Eukaryota > Viridiplantae > Streptophyta > Pinopsida > Pinales > Pinaceae > Pinus > Pinus taeda. The sequence continues at coordinate 112,322 of APFE030429258.1, forward strand.
AGGTCAAGTTTCCATTCATCAAGCACTTTTCTTATGAACTTTTTAGTAAAACACATAAAGAATCAAATGAATAATCATTACCATCTTATTTTCTATAGGTCCATCAAAAATGGAACATCGAACAAAACACATCATAGATAAATCATCAAGATCAATTCTGTGAGATGACTCTTTCTTGGGAAAATATTTTCCACCTCCACCAAATTTCAACTAAAAATTGTTTACACAAGCCAAGTAGCCTTCAATGTTTTGAAAGAAACATGACCTAAGGGGATCAACATTTCTCAATCTGCATAACCTAAGTTTTGTCACTTTTATTAAAAAGGTTTGTAGATTCTTCCAAACGACATTAAGATAACCTGCACTCCCATAAGGACAACAATTCAATCTCAATGGGACTTATGGATATCATACCCAATTCTACTAGCATTATCTTGATCAAAGTCGAAATCCCATAAATTAGCCTTTTGCAAGGCCCTTTCATAAGCTATTCCAACATTGTAATAAACTATTATTGATGTTCAAATAAGAACCTTAATTCACATCCTTCTATAGTTCCTTCAAACTAGATATCCACCACTTGAGTTAATTGTTGATCATGTACTAATTATTTAAGTATGTACAAATAATATGATAAAGTATGTATAAGTGTTTTCACCCATTCATATAGGTTCATAAGATATTTTTCCTTAATCAAGTACTTGTCCTTGAATATTTCAACTTATTTATCCACATAAACATGTGATCAATATAAAAATCAATGAATATCTACTTCAAGTTAGTCTTGAAACTTAGCTTTCATTAGTTTCCTTTACATTTTACTTCTCTGCATTTGTTAGGTTCTCATTAAAAAAAACATGTTGTTGGTACATTATGAGACCCAAGGTCCACATAAGGTCTCCAACAATAACCTAGTGTACTCCATAGGGTCTTCTCTCAATGAGCTTGTGAAATAGCATGTATGTTTGTGAACTATTATTAAATACCTTTAATTTCAATACATATTGATAAATATATCCAAAAATCCTTTTGTTGAACCCCCCCTCCCAATACATTTTTCGAATTAAAAGAGCCATTATTTTTATTATATATTTGATATTTTCACTAGATGTCCCATTTTACACTCCCCGATACCTATAAACCCTATTGTACCACACATTTTCCTCCAATAGGTACAATTTATTGACTCTATTTTCACAATTTAAAAATCCCCTTTATGAGTTTACATGATAAGATATTGTTCAACAAGAAGAAGGACCCACAGTGTAGTCTAGGATTCCAACATATGCATCCTTCCAAAGGAAGTATGTCTCACCTAATGCATGGTTTTTTATTTCCATTCAATTAAGGTGTACAACATTAAGAAATCATAAAAATGATGATTCCATTAGTTTTACCTCAATCAAATTCATTTGAGTAGGAAAGAAACAAGTTAGGTGTAGAGAATGCAAGAATGTATAAATTCATCCATATAGTAGAAAATAATAAAAGCATATGTAAAGCATCCATGTAACTCAATTTTATTACTTAATAAAATGGATTGCATGTAAACCTTAGACTTATGAGAAACTAGTTCTTAGTGTTCTCCTAATCATGATAGATAACATATAGCACTAGAAATAATGTATCATAGCCAAATTAAGCACATCCTTTACAATAACAATCAAACCTTCATATAGCATGACTAAGGTGGATACAAAAGGATTTAGATGAGTATAGACCTAATAGTTTTAATTTGCTAATACAAAATGCCTTTTGACCTTTAATCTAACTTTGTGAAGGTTTATAGGTTAGGGGATTTGTGAATGGATTTTATTCCTTAGTTATGTCCACATACCTAGGATTCTTTGGACTATCCTTCTATATTAAATAGTATGCTCTCTTATTCTCTTTAGCCAAAATTTTGTCACAACTAAAGTGAGACATTTCTAACATGGATGTAAGGTACTTAACATTTACAAGTGAACCATGTATGGTGAGTGCACAATGATTATCCCATACATCAATACCCTTTATGGGTATTTTCATGAGTGTAATCTATAAAATCAACAATATGTTGTTGCAAATGAATAGTTGTTCAAGTGAGATCATAATGTTATGAATATCAAATGGGAACTACAAGTCAATGAGTATCAAAGCTTGTAAATACTTCAAATTTCAACTTGTCAATGATACACTAGTATGCATTATTAACCCCTAGTTAATGATGATAAATGGTCACCTCCATGTGTTGTTCATTGCATGATGAACTCATCTTTACTTAGTAGAAAACCTCATTTATTACCGTTAATGGTAAAAATACCTTTAGAGATGTAAGAAATTAAGAAAGGACTTTTAGCATATACTTCCAAGTGGAGAGAAGGGATTCATAAGGGATGGGACAATTTTGGCTTCCAAAGAAAAAAAACATTGGGAGAATGTATTAAAGACTTTGGATGAACCCTTTATTAATAATGAGTATTCAAGAAATGATTTATGTCTATATGAAATATAGATTTAGATGTCAACATTAGAACATTGTGCACACTTTGAAGTCATGCCAGTATAGTTGAGGGAAAATGTCCACAATATGAGGCTATATGAGTTGAACATCTACGTAACAAGATTAGATATAAATTCTCTCCAAGATATGGAATTGATGAGGGGGTAATTCTCAAGCATAATTGCTAGAAAAGTAATGTTCAATATCAATAGGTAGGGTGAAGGGGGGTGCTTATGAAAATTCAAAGATCATTATCTATAATTACATGGTAGAGGTTGAATGTCAAGGCCCTGCAGAAAATGAAAAATAAACTAAAAAATCGTATTATCTAAACAAAAGTAAATAGTTAGTTGATAAAATAAAGGAATGATATCCATAAGTAGAATAATATGATTTGGTCACCAAAATCAAATGAATTCAAAAAATCAATGGTGACAAGGTGCATCATTAAGACAGTCCTTATGTTATGGCCCTAGGTTCAAAGCCTCATGAGCACACATAAAATCATGTTAAGGATTGGTGTAGCCTAGATTGCATGCAATCCCCAAATGATTTTGAGTGATTACACTTAGTATTCATAACCTAAATATTTTTTTTATAAGTAATTCTAAAATCTATTACTTTAACAAAATACCACAAGGAGGCTCTAGCCTTTGCAGTTTCCAGCCAGATTTCATGGCATATTGCAGTATAAACAAAATGAGGACTGCCCAGAGATGGGAAACCAGTCCAAACCATAATACGTTTGCTACCCTCGCAGGGGAAACCAGCATATAAGCATATGACGATGCATGAAAGAGTTTTCAAAATTAATTGTTCTCTTTAAGAAATCAAAATGAAACCTGGAACCTAGAACCATATGACGCGTGGAACCTGATGACGCATGGAGCCTGGAACCTGATGACGCATGCAATGCTAATTGTCATTTGCTGCGGTCGGTTGCTCTTTGATGATGAAACATATGTATTTTTCGATGTGCCCCTCATCTTCCTACATCTGACTCGTGTCTTCCTGCCTTTGACGTGCCTGAATATGCTATGCGATGGAAGGCTCGCCTTGAGCTGTATCTGCCTCACCTTGTGCAGTATCCCTGTTCTTCGTCGCTTGAGTGGGAGTATCTTCATCGCTGGAGGGCTCCTCCTAAAACAGAATTGTGATGGTTTCCCTGATAATGGGTCGATTCAAAGTGCTTTGGTACGTGAATTGGGCTGAATGAGTAGTTGGCTGTGAACTGGAAGCGGAAGTTGTGGCAAAAGGAGAGGAATGCAAGGACAGGGGATGAACAGCTTGAGTGCAGCCTTTGTGGCTTCTGCCACTGCGCCTATCAGGATATTAGCCTGAGATGGGAGTTGATGAAGGGGAAGAAGAATCAGAGACCAGGGAAGGCGAGGAGCATTGTAGTCTCCCTCTACTACTGCCTCTTCCGCTACACATTTTCTGGCTTAGTCTCGGCATGATTCCTCGGAGAGGAGGGACTTGCCTGAATGAGGTTTGCTCTGTGCAGAGATTGGGGGCAGAAGCCTCAGTGGGCTCGAAGGCGAAAATGAAATTGCAGAGCAGGTTGTGAGAATGATGGATGCTCGTTCCAAAATCAATGCAGCACAGGAGATTGCATTGCCTTCCTATTGCAGTGTGTATGCTAGGCTTCACAGCATCCAAAGGGCAATTGTAGTTCAAACGCAAAGGAGCTAAAACAGAGGAGGTGGGTAGATTATTACCTGAGGCATCCATAGTGCAGAGTCAAGGCGAGACGGCATTGTTGAATTGGTTTTAGTGCCACATTGAATGGCAATTACGCTGGATATAAGATGGATTAATTGTTATCTGTGCAAGCTTACGGGCGGATTTGTGGCAGTGCCACTTGCCTACCTGTCCCTCTTCTATCTTGTCAATCATTGTATACATCTGCATCCGAGAGTTTTGCTTCTTTGTGCACTAGGTCAGTGCACTCCTGTAATTGAGTGCTATCATTAAGGATATTGAATGATCCTGATCTAAGTGTTTGATTATGATCTACCCCTATATTTGTCAGTATATCAGCTATCTTTTTTCCTTCTCTTTTGATATGATTAAACGTGATAGCTCTTTTGTTTTTTAATCCTTACTCTATGAGTTCTAATCTAGCCGCCAGTCTCCAGCTAGTTGCCACTTTAATAGCTAGGGTTCCTTGTTGAATTTGTGTAGCCATATTGATGAGGATTTGGGAATCCCCTTCGATTATGATAGGTTGAAAATTGTGTTGGTTAGCTAAACATAGTCCCTGCTAGAGTCCTTCCAATTCTGTTGAGTTATTTGTATCCCAACCAATTGTTCCATAATATAATAAAAGAGGGGTGCCTTCATGATTTCTAAAGATACCTCCATGACCAGCCTTTCCCGGATTGCCTTTTGAGGCCCCATCAAAATTTAGTTTGATTACGCCTGCTGGTGGGGGAACCCACTAAGTGGGAGGCCTGGAAATGATGGTAGAAATGTTGTGATCATCCAAAACCTGTGAGATCCAGATATTCCAATTCTCCCAAATGCTCCATTCCTATGCCTCAATGGGAAAATCATATACCTTCCATTTCTTGAGAGCCAAGGTTTCTTGAATATTCTGGCAAAGATTATTCCAAATGGTGTCCAGGGGAGTGCATTGGTTCTTAAAGATTCACTTATTTTGTTCCTTCCAAATTGTCCAAAGAAGCAGACCCAAAAGGATCTGCCATAGGGAATTGAATATTTTGTTGTTATAGGGAGCAGATGCACATTTACTGATGGTGCTTATGATGTCCCCTGAAAATTTGCAAGCTCTTTGGCATCTGAAGCTAAGTTTTTCCCATAATTTATTTGCTAAGTTACATGAATGCATGAGGTGTTGTATGGTTTCACTTTGTTGCTTGCAATTGGGGCAATATGAGGGTCCTTGGAATCCTCTTTTGATGAGATTGTCCCATGTCATAATTCTTTTATGGAAAAGCAGCCATATGAAAGTAGATACTTTGGGCCAAATTCTCGGGGTCCAAATGCGTTCCCAAACTGGGTTTACTGAGGCCTGGGCTTGAATCATCAATCCATATGCCTCTTTTGTAGAGAATATTCCCTTCGAAGTGTATCCCCATCTTAAAATGTCTTTTTCTCCTGAATATCTGATTTTCCTATTGTTTAGCTCTGTGTGCATTGCTTTGTAGTAATCCATTGTTTCTTGAGGAATAATCTGCTCGGCGTTTTTCCATTATCTGTAGCCCTGATTGTTATGTTGAGTACAGTGCTGAGATACTTTTTCATTCTGATGAATAGCATTTTCCTCATGATTTTGGGGAGGGATAGTGTCTAGTAGTTTGGGTTGTTGTTGCAAGGAGTCCGCCCAAAATCGGGGAGTGTCACCATTTCTTATCTCCCAAAAATTGTGTTGTTGTATCATTGCTCTGTGATGTTTTGCTGCGTTCCAAATTAAAGAGCCTGCATCATTATTTGTGAGTCTGATAAGTTCTTCCTGCAGTCGATTATTTTCATATTTTGCAGCCCATATTTTGGCCCATGGTGCGGGTGGAGCAAATACCCATTACCACCATGATTTTCCCCCATCATTGCATTACTATGCTAAGGATCCTATAATCCAAGGCCTCCCCGCTTTTTTGGTGTACAAACTGTCGACCACTTCACTAGTGCCCATTTTCGATTGTGCCCTGATGATCCCCATAAGAGGTTGTGTTGTAGATTCTTAATCTTTTTAAGAACCCATTTCGGCGTTGCGAGAGCAGAGAAAAGGTATAGAGGCATAGTTTGTAGTACTTCTTTGACCAGAACAAATCTGCTTGCCATATTAAGGGCTCTATAAGTCCAAGAAGATAGATGACCTTCCAGTTTCTCTAGAAGTAAATGCCAGGATGTGTGCTTTATAGAAGAATCTATCAATGGTGCTCCCAGGTATTTGGAGGGAAGATTGGCAACAGAAAAACCAAGGATTCTGGTAATATTTCTTTGGGTTAGTGGGGGAGTGTGAAAGAAGAAGATTTGAGACTTAGCAAAGTTTATGGTGGTTCCTGATGCTTCAGAGAAGGCATCTAATATGGATTTGAATGAATGAGCTTCTTGCACTGAAGGGTGCCCAAACAACATATTGTCATCCACGAATTGTTGATGGGTAATGGCTGAGATTCCGTGAACAAAAATTCCTTTAAGATTTTGAGAGTGAAGAACATGCTTTATGAGGTGACCTAGGCCTTATTCCATGAGTATGAAAAGAAAGGGGGAAAGAGGATCACCTTGAAAAATGCATCTGGAGGGGGAGAAAGGGCGAGAGGGGACACCATTTACTAAGATGGAAAAAAAAGTGGATGATATGAGATTCATGACCCATCTGACCCATGTAGGGTTAAAGCCAAAGGCTGTAAGAATTTGTTTAATATATGTCTAGCTTAATTTGTCAAAAGCTTTTGATAAATCAATTTTTAGAAGCATACCTGCCTGTTTGTTGTGCTTTAGGGAGTGAATGGTCTCATGAGTCAGAATTATGCCATCAAGGATTTGACGTCCTTCCATGTAGCTGATTGTTCCTGCGAAATGAGAATGGGGAGAAGAAGCTTGAGTCTGTTGGTGATGACTTTCGAGATGATTTTATATATAACATTGCATAGTGCGATGGGCCTGAACTTCTCTGGTGGGTTTGGTTGTTCTTATTTGGGGATGAGAGCTATGAATGTTGCATTTAGAGATGAAAGGAGCCAGTGAATGGTCTAAGATTCTTCCACCACTTTCCAAACCTCTAGTTTGAAGAGATCCCAGAAGTGATGGAAGAAGTTGGAGGTGAATCCGTCAGGCCCAAGGGCTTTCCCATCTTTCAGTTGAGCTAGTGCTGATTCTACTTCCAGAGGAGTGACTAGTCACAGTAATAGCTGATTGTGCTCTTCTATTATAATCTTTGGCACATGCTGGAGAATTTTGTTTATGGTTGATCACTTGTTTACTTGAGGCTCTTTATGAACAAATTTAAAATGGGTGAGTAGTTCTCTCTCAATGTCAGCATGTTCCTCCATTCTTTCTCCCTATTGACTCTAAATCTATGCAATGTTATTATGCATTCTTCTTTGGATGGTTGTTCAATGGAAGAATATGGTATTCCTTTCCCCCTCTTTTAACCATCTGATTCTTGATTTTTGTTTTCAAATTATCTCTTCTTGCTTCCTACTATCATCTAGCTATGTGAGAAGTTTTTGTTCTTGATTTGCTAGTGTCTCAGTTCTCCCTTCCTCTATAATTCTCTGCTGGAGCTCAGTCATGTTGCGCTCAAGCATTTTTTAAGATTGGAAAATATTACTGAAGGTGGAGTGATTCCATTGTTTAATTTTCCTTTTGAGATTCTTTAATTGCTGTTGGAATTGATACATTGTTGAGCCAACCGAAGGGGTGAAGTTTTCCCAGGCTGTTTTGACAATATTTTTGAAGTCTGGATGTGAAAGCTAGAAAGCTTCAAATATGAATGGCCTCCTTGTAGAATCTCCCGGTCTTTGCCATTTGAGTGAGATGGGCCAATGATCCGAACCTGACAGAGGCAAGATTGATGCGGTGATATCTCCTCCCAGGTGAATGGCATTGTTTGAAATGAGAAATCTGTCCAGCCAAGATGCAATTTGTTGGGATCCTATCCTTTTGTTGTTCCAAGTATAGATGCCAATATTGAATGGCATATCTATTACCCAGTTGGTTTGTATATATTCTCTGAAGCGGCTGCTTTCAATGTCCAGTTTAACTCTGCCCCCTTTTTTTTCCCTCAATTTGGTAATCATGTTGAAATCTCCGCTTGTGATCCATAATGGGTGGGTCTTGGTGGAGTTGAGAGCTTCCAACGTATTTAGCAGTGCCATCTTTTGTAGTGAGTCCTGAGGAAAATATACATTTGATAGATGCCCATGTATGTTGGTTCCTATAATATGGAAAGTGGTCTGTATGAGATGGTGGGAGGCATGAAAGTCTGTAAGTATGATAGCTTGCATATTCCAAGCAATAGCAAGTCCTCCCAAGGCACCAGAAGCATCCACCGTGATTGTTTGACATCCTGACCAAGCTTTGGATAATATAGAACTCAAAGTCTTACTATTGCATTTTGTTTCTTGCATGAAGAAGATTTGTGGTTTTTCATTTTGTATCATGTTTTTTGTCATTCTGTATTTCCCAGGACTGTTTAGCCCTCTTACATTCCATGAGATGAGCTTCATAGTTGACTAGTAGGTAGCGGTCTATAGTACTTGGTTAATTTTGAACATCTGTCTGATTCCACCAGCATCTCCCCAATGATGATGGTTCTTTGCAGATCTATCTTTCTTCCCCTTTTCTTACCGTCTTTGTGGATGTTTTTCCATCCCAGCTACTGCCTAGTTGTATGCCTAAGGTACTCTGCTGATGCACTCTTGAAAGGACTACTTCCAAGTTTTCGAGTTGCCTATCTGAAATTTTGTCAAACTCTTTCTTTTTGTAAGCTTGTTCAAGACTGAATATGTCTAGGTCTCCAAGGTCAAAGCTTTCTGGTTCTTCTTCCATGTGGCTTTGTTGGCTATTCTCAAGAAATGATTTAGTTTCCTTGGCTAGATCTAATGAAAGGTTGTCGATGTCCATTTCTTTTGCCTGCCCAAGGATTTTATCTATCTCCTCGATTGAGGTGGGTGGAGAGGCTACTCTCTTTGGATCGATTTTTTTATTGTGCACTGGCATACTAGATTCATGGATATGAGATGAGGTGGATGGCATAATGGATGTCATGGTGTGTGGTTCAGCGGTTTTGGATCGATCTGCTTCATGCATGGAGGGTTGTGACAGAATATCAAATCTATTGCTGGTGGAAGGTGTAGAGGAATTGGACAGAGGGTTCTTGGGAACAGGTGGGGACTTTTTGGTATGCATCTTTCTATTGGTGACCTTAGTGAATCCTTCAAAGTCAGATTTATCCAGGTTATCACTATTTGCGGGGCAAGCGTTTAAAGGACAGTCACAAAATAGATGGTCGTGAGCATGGCATTTTTTGCAGCGGAATGGCACATGTTCATAATCAATAGGTTGGATCCATTCAAAGTCATTATGAAGAAGGCTTACCGAATCCGTGAGGGCTTTGCCGAGTAGCATGTAAACACAGATGCGAGCATATGAGGTGTACCTTCAGAGCTTTTTTTCCTCTGCAATCTTTATGAATTCCCCAAGACCGTTGCCAATGGCTTTTAGCAATTCTTCATCCCAATATTCTAGAGACAAAAAGTACAATCATATCCAAACTGGCGCCCAGTTGAAGTCTTCTTTGTCTGGATTAAGTCTTTCAATCCAATCCCTTAGATATAGAACTGCTGCATTGAAAAAATGTGGGCCTCCATCTAAGATTGTGTTCCTGTCTTCTATGCAATTGAATATAGCAGTGAAAAAACCTTTTGGCCCTAGTTGTAGGGTAATGTGTCCTTTTGGTTTCCATTTTGCAGTGATCCATCCCTGCAAGGATTTCTCAGTTGGCCAGAAGCCAATGAACTTACCTATAAGCACATGATCCTTCATGAATTGTATTTGGGCATTGATTTGATGGCTTGGTAAGTCGATCTTGGGGTGATCTGCTGCAATGGGCTTGCATGTAGACGAGGTCGCCTTGATAGGTACATCCTTTTCCGTGGGGGTACTCTCTGTTCCTTTGTTCATATTTTCCGTTTCCTGATACTGGGCAGGTTGGTTCTACGTCGGCTCCTCTGTTCTAGATGATGGCGTTTCATTTCATTATTATTCCCTTTGAGATTTCGGTTTTCATTGTAATCTGTGGGGGGAGGCCCCGTGGCCTCCCCCATCTAAATATTCATGATGTCGACTATGTCCATGCCAATAAGCTAGTGCTTGAGAGACTATTTCGCTGCACTGGATGCCTACCACGCATGTGCTTCTGCCATTGGTAGGGTTTGTCAGAAACCCTAGACCATCTTTCTCAAAGCCAAAGATCCTTGGTCGCAAATATTCATGACCTAAATATTACAAAACCAAGACCCTTGTATTCTTCCCCAACATAAAATATTGCAAAGATATTGAATTCCACAATGCTTCAACGAGCCTTTATAGAGATATTGAATTTCACAGTACTTCAATCGACTTTTAGGCATTCTAGCTTGAAGATATAACCCTTGGGAATCATTTCCAAAACCATGTATCATATCAATGGTGAACATCCTAGACTAGAAAAAAATTGTCATCATCTTGTATTTTTACTCTTTGTTGCGTGAGGGTTCTCTAGTGAGCACTTCCCATCCACTCTCTTTGTTGTCTAATTAACCAAATTAGTAAACCTAGCATCAATGATGAATATTTTTCCTTCTCCACATTTCAAATCTAAATTTGAAATTTGGTGTATTTGCTTAATATGTTTATTTGAATGGTAAACGTTCTATATTAAAAAATATTTAGCGATAAAATCTTGATTTGAAATTTGGTTTTATTTGCTTAATTACTGTAAACAATAATTACGTCGTAAGGCGTTCCCTCTGAGAAAGACATCCCTAAAATGTGATGTGTGCGATACTGAGCCATTGATTCTGTGTGTTAGACGATTGGGGTGTTTTCTGCCGTTGGTTTAATTTTTTTTTTAATAGAAAAATGTTATTTTTTCCACCAGCTGGAAGACAAAGAGGGAGGATCTGGAAATGGGCCATGAAAGGCCAGCCCTCCTGGCGATGAGACTCTTCACAATGACTAAACCAAAACGTGTCTTAGCAGTGACTAAACGTGTCTTTCTTCTTGGTTTGGTGTCTTTCTCCCTGCCTGAGGGCTTTGTGCTGTTATATCACTATTTATACCCTCCCCTTCACACATGGGATTTCCTCGCTGCCTTAATTTCATTGCCTAATTAGCTGCCCAGGTTCATACAACTCCTTGTGAAGTGATTACTGCCTTTGCCTAGAAGTCTTCGGAAGTCTTCCTACCATTAATCTGTTGGGGTCTGTACAGGTATGTGAATTTTTTTTGGGGTGAATTTGCATGTTTTGGCTTATTTTGTAAAGATATTAAACCTCTCATTTTCTAGCTTGTCCTTGTGATTTCTTTGTGATTCTATCATTTCACTAAATTTATCAAGTTCTATCAAAAAGTAAGATTCATTCTTTCTGTACTTTACATCCTCCTCTAAAGCATCGACACGAATGTTTGAATGTTTCTGTAGAAAATAAACTCATTTCAGAAAAAATAATCAATGAAAGCAAACCACAGTAATGCCAATTAGAATTTAACCTAGTCATTGGGTGAATTGCAGATGTGCAATTTGTACCCAATCGAGCGTGGGATTAATTAATTTATGCGGGTTTGGTTCGAATTGGGTGAATTATAAATCTGCAATTTCTAGTAATCGAGTGTCAGATTAATTAAGTTAGTGTGGGTTTGGTTAGAATCGTTGGATTATACATCTACAATTTCATTTCAGAAAAAATAATCAATGAAGGCAAACCACAGTAATGCCAATTAGAATTTGACCTGGTCATTGGGTGAATTGCAGATGTGCAATTTGTACGCAATCGTGTGGGATTAATTAATTTATGTGGGTTTGGTTCGAATTGGGTGAATTATAAATCTGCAATTTCTAGTAATCGAGTGTCAGATTAATTAAGTTAGTGTGGGTTTGGTTAGAATCGTTGGATTATACATCTGTAATTTCTTTCCGAGTGTTGAGTATGCAATATCTAATATCCAGGTAGATCGAGAGATCTGATAGTAATAGCTTCTTGTTATGAAATTTCCATCCCATCATCCTATAAACTTTATCCATCCATCGACTACATTTCTGATGCATTTTGCGCTATGCACACAAAGAAATGGATGTACATAAAACCTCTAATAAGCCTAATAAGGTAAAAGAAGTAGTCGTACATTTCATATTAAGAACAGGCAAAAGTATTCATAGTTCTCGATGCAGGAGAGCCCAAGCAAAATAATTATTTTGTGATATCACAATACTGTATAACTTTGCCAATGATTGTTATAAACGAAGATTAAGTTTGTGAGGTTTGTGGAAGCTGACAGTTGTATCAAATAGCATTTCCTACTGATACGTAAGCAACTGATATTGTCATTTCCTAATTCGGCTCTGATGCATTTTGCGCTATGCACACAAAGAAATGGACGTACATAAAACCTGTCCACTGCAGTAATATGTTTTATCTATTTTATGAACAGATTAAATATAGACCGTAGATTCCACCAGCAATCTTGCTGCAAGGGTTTGAAAAAACGATGTCTTTCATGTTTGATAAATTCTACATTTTATACATAAAAAGGCTTGTAAATGAAACCTTTGCTTTCAAGTAATAGGCCAAAGAAACTGAAGATATAATCTGCAAGGTTTGATGAGCACACTAAAACATAAAAAATTTATTAAGTACATTTCGAAAAATGTGGACAATATTGCACGAATAAAATGAAGTTTGATTATGTTGAGCGATATATTTAAGCAGGTTTAATGTTTAAGAGCTTATATTTCTTCTTTTCAAAAATAATATTAATTTCATGTTTTTAATAATATTAATACTAGCATTTGCAGCCAAGGATGCAAAGGAAAAGACCTAAGAATGTCGAATAATGGCTGCTTTCAAACCTCATACAGTAGGAAAACATTATTTCGTTTATACATATATCGACCCAATTCAATATCTATGTTGGTTGTGTACGCATTGCTTAGATAGTTTAAAACAATGTTATCCATTTATGAACTCGCCCTATTTGCATCTTATCATTATTAGGGTTCTTTATGCCTATTTATTTGTATATATATATTCTGTTCCTCCACTTTAATGAGTAACTTCACGTTATCCAAAATCCAAAAGAATCCCAGGGACAAAAATAAAACAATGCAAACAGACTGCCGGCTTTACCTATTTACCTAAACCGAATATGAAACAGAAATGACCATATTTACCTGAACTGAGTATGAACCAGAGATGGCCAGAAAGTAATCTAATAGAATCGATTCAACATACAGTAGGAAAACATTATTTCGTTTATACATATATCGACCCAATTCGAAATATCTATGTTGGTTGTGTACACATTGCTTAGATAGTTTAAAACAATGTTATCCATTTATGAACTCGCCCTATTTGCATCTTATCATTATTAGGGTTCTTTATGCCTATTTATTTGTATATATATATTTTGTTCCTCCAATTTAATGAGTAACTTCAGGTAATCCAAAATCCAAAAGAATCCCAGCGCCAAAAATAAAACAATGCAAACAGACTGCTGGCTTTAGCTATCTAAACTTCAATGTCTGTGTGTTGAAAAAATAATGAAACAGGAAATCATTAACGACAATTACAACCTAAGATGAATTCACGTGATTAAGTTTTTGTTATCCTCCTTACGATATAGTTGATTTTAAAATGATCAAATGCCTAATGGAGTGTGGACAACGGAGAAATTTCAATGTTTTATGTGGAGTGTTGAGAGTTTTCATTACACAGAGTTTTCTCTGCATTCCACATGATGTGAAAGCTTCCGCATAATGAAATCTCTTTCATTAAACCAAATTAAATAAAACAATAAGTAATATATTTTGTTTGATGCGTAAATACAACCTCATCTAAAGTCAAAACTTCAACTAAATACGTTGTGTACCTTCAGTTTATTGAGGAGATCATACCCTGTTAGTTCTAACATGAAATAATTTGTGATATTCAAATTGAACTTTAATGGTTGCATGACAAAAGAAAACAACGAAACAAGAAATTGTTAATGAAAATTACAACCTAAAACGAATTCATGTGATTAAGGTTTTTCTATCCTCCTTACAATGTAGTTTATTTTAGTTTATTTTTAGTGGACAGCGGAGAGCTTTCATTGTTGTATGTTGAGTGCGGAGTAAACTGTGTGGCTGCGTGGAGGAGAGTCTTGATGAATGAGAGACAAAGTTAATACAGTTTGAGCACATGGATTGTTGTGTGAAAGCATGGAGGATGCGTTGTGAACTGACCAGTTGTGTGAACTCATTGTGAACTTGAATCGTTGTGGAGCGGTTATGTGAGATATCTATGTTGGTTGTGTACGCATTGCTTAGATAGTTTAAAACAATGTTATCCATTTATGAACTCGCCCTATTTGCATCTTATCATTATTAGGGTTCTTTATGCCTATTTATTTGTATATATATATTCTGTTCCTCCACTTTAATGAGTAACTTCAGGTAATCCAAAATCCAAAAGAATCCCAGTGACAAAAATAAAACAATGCAAACAGACTGCCGGCTTTAGCTATTTACCTAAACCAAATATGAAACAGAAATGACCATATTTACCTAAACTGAGTATGAACCAGAGATGGCTAGAAAGTAATCTAATAGAATCGATTCAACATACAGTAGGAAAACATTATTTCGTTTATACATATATCGACCCAATTCGAAATATCTATGTTGGTTGTGTACGCATTGCTTAGTTTAAAACAATGTTATCCATTTATGAACTCGCCCTATTTGCATCTTATCATTATTAGGGTTCTTTATGCCTATTTATTTGTATATATATATTTTGTTCCTCCACTTTAATGAGTAACTTCAGGTAATCCAAAATCCAAAAGAATCCCAGCGACAAAAATAAAACAATGCAAACAGACTGCCGGCTTTAGCTATCTAAACTTCAATGTCTGTGTGTCGAAAAAATAATGAAACAGGAAATCATTAACGACAATTACAACCTAAGATGAATTCATGCAATTAAGTTTTTGTTATCCTCCTTACGATATAGTTGATTTTAAAATAATCAAATGCCTAATGGAGTGTGGACAACGGAGAAATTTCAATGTTTTATGTGGAGTGTTGAGAGTTTTCATTACACAGAGTTTTCTCTACATTCCACATGATGAGAAAGCTTCCGCATAATGAAATCTCTTTCATTAAACCAAATTAAATAAAACAATAAGTAATATATTTTGTTTGATGCATATATACAACCTCATCTAAAGTCAAAACTTCAACTAAATACGTTGTGTACCTTCAGTTTATTGAGGAGATCATACCCTGTTAGTTCTAGCATGAAATAATCTGTGATATTCAAATTGAACTTTAATGGTTGCATGACAAAAGAAAACGACAAAACAAGAAATTGTTAATGACAATTACAACCTAAAACGAATTCATGTGATTAAGGTTTTTCTATCCTCCTTACAATGTAGTTTATTTTAGTTTATTTTTAGTGGACAACGGAGACCTTTCATTGTTGTATGTTGAGTGCGGAGTAAACTGTGTGGCTGCGTGGAGGAGAGTCTTGATGAATGAGAGACAAAGTTAATACAGTTTGAGCACATGGATTGTTGTGTGAAAGCATGGAGGATGCATTGTGAACTGACCAGTTGTGTGAACTCATTGTGAACTTGAATCGTTGTGGAGCGGTTATGTGAGATATCTATGTTGGTTGTGTACGCATTGCTTAGATAGTTTAAAACAATGTTATCCATTTATGAACTCACCCTATTTGCATCTTATCATTATTAGGCTTCTTTATGCCTATTTATTTGTATATATCTATTCTGTTTCTGTTCCTCCACTTTAATGAGTAACTTCAGGTAATCCAAAATCCAAAAGAACCCCAACGACAAAAATAAAACAATGCAAACAGACTGTCGGCTTTAGATATTTGCATCTTAACATTATTAGGTTTCTTTATGCCTATTTATTTGTATATATATATTCTGTTCCTATTTGTATATATATATATATTCTGTTCCTATTTGCATCTTATCACTTCTTCTCTTTTTTGCTTATCACTTCTTTTTTATTAGCTTGCAGATCCATCATTCATCCTTACAATTGATTCAGCCTTCACTATTGATTCAGCCTTCAGCCTTCAGGTATTTAATTTAATTTGTTTTTGAATGATTTCTTTATTGATGTTGTTTAGTTAGATTTAATTTTTCAAATTAAATATTTAATATGTTATTTAAGTTCTGCACTATAGTTATTAATGGTACAAAGATGTATGATATATTTTTTTATTACAATAATATAATTTACAAAGGAAAATGTTTGAATTTATATAATATAAAGTGATAATTCTCTTAAATTTAAATTTTTATGTTAAAATATTGAGAATTAGCTTGTCTGGATTATATTGGGGATTTTCCGCGCTTGGGATATTAATTTGCATACCACTGTGCAGCTTATGTTGGTTACTCACGCAGCAATGTTGAAATACAGATACTTTGCCTTGGCCTGCTTTGTTTTGTCATTTGGCGATTCAACTTTTAGCGTTGAAGGACATTTGTGGATATTTGCTGTATTTGTTCATCTCCGGTAACAACCTTAATCTCGTTTCCAAGTTTTTGCTTCATTTCTATTCCTTCCATGGACCATGCTAGAGAATCCTCTTCCATCAATTGTACAGTAACCACTGAGCAGCTACAGGGTCTTATAAATTTAATTCAAAATTATTTCCCGATTGAAATGATTTAGTTATAAATATGTTTTCTTGATAATTTAGTTTTTTTTCCTTTGTGTTAGACTAGTGCAAAGTGGTGCCGTCATGGCTGTCTTGTTTCTAGTGAATAGACTCTAGAAAATCTTTGATACAAACTTCAATAGCTTTGCTTATGTCTGTCAGAATTCTGGAATAGTCATATCCTTGTATTGGTATTATATTGCACTTGGCATTTTTTTTGTCATCCACACACTAAGAAAGTGGAAAACAAATACATGCATGTACATTTACATTCAGAATGCATGCGGAAATTGATATAGGACTTAACTTGTGTTGTCTGCTCTATGTTAAAATAATTTCACTTTTCTTTCCTTAGTAGCTAGGATTTTCAATGCAAAAAGAAAGTATGCGTCTGTTTATCATCTTAGATTGCATATTTAGGAATTGTATATGTACATCACGCGATCAACCTTAAAGGAAAACTTCTTAAGAAAGATCAACTCTAAAATACATTTCAATAAACATAACAACGCTTTGGAACCTAACGCACACCATTTAGAAGTCTAGGCTAGAGACGTATTCCGGCGTCGTAAAGCCTGGTAACTATCACTTTCATCGTAGGTTGGGTGATTCCTCCTCTTTGAAACGACAAGTGCTAGTACGGACTTGTTCTCCCACGTACCGTCGAGTATATATTGAGAGAGCACAATAGGCTATATCCTTTATCCTTAGGAAACCGTGTCTGTCGCCCTATCAATCGCAATGCACTGAACACAACATTCGGGAAGATTAACTGTCGTACCTTAAAAAGTATTCTGCAGTTTTGCGATTGGTTTGGTAATCCCCCTGTCTAGATATCCAGAGTAGTCACTTTCATTCTTTTCGGACTCCTTAAAAGAAAAGGACCATCTGAGCACTTGTCACTTCAAGCTCATTAAAAAATTGAAGGCGACTAGAGTCATCTTTAGCTTTTTCTCGACTCTTAAAAATTGAAAAAGAAAATTGTGTCAAAGCATCATAAAATTTATTTAAATCGGAATAACCTCATTGTTCCCTCATTGCTCTTAGGGTGAGAAAATGGAGCCCACCAGTCAAGGATTTCCCCTATGGGGAATCCTACTCCCTTTTCCTCTAGGGGAGATGTTGTTGCACCTCATATGGCTACATTGTCCCCTCCAGGGCTTGCAATTGGCCTGCCAGTATGGCTTTTCTCAACCTATGTCATTCAAAACACCGTGACTCATGAAGAAACAACTCAATAACCAAATGATACTAGAGTTGCCCAAATCGGAGGCAACTAGAGTCATCTTTAGCTTTTTTTCGACTCTTAAAATTTGAAAAAGAAAGTTGTGTCAAAGCGTCATAGATTTTATTCGAATCGGAATAACATCACTACTCCCTCGTTGGTTTCAGGTTGAGAAAATGGAGTCCACCAATCAAGGATTTCCCCTTGGAGGAATCCTACTCCCTTCTCCTCTAGGGGAGATGTTGGTGTACCTCATATGGCTACATTGTCCCTTCCAGGGCTTGTAATTCGCCCACCGGTATGGCTTGTCTCGACCTGTGCCGTTCAAAACACCATGATTCTTGGGCCATCAAATCAGCAACGAGGTGGTACTAGAGTTACCCCCAAACCTTCTACTTTGTTTGTTCCTCCCTCTCCTTCTTCCTCTTCGCTTGGTGGAACTATGCTTCAAAAACAATGATCGTAATGGAAGTTGTTCTGATAAATGTCTTTCTTCACTATGTTTACAAACTTGGATGCCCACTCATTTAGAAAAAAAATTGAACATGCTTCTTTCCCTTTGCCCTTTAATTCATATTTTTTTCAAGTAATGTTGTAGGAATGTAATGAATTTTAAACATCTTACGCGGAGAAAACAACATTTTTGTGTTTTGTTTTGCACTAAAAAATAACAACAAACCTTACTGAAAATGCAATTCCCTCAATGTTATATGGATCAACTCATATTCAACCATGCCTACAAATTGTTGAACTTGAACCAATACAATCAATGCAAAAAACAACTCTGCGATATCGTACTGCAATTTCAGACGGAACACATAAGAAACACATCATGCTTCCAAAAGATTTCAATGATCTCGTAGCAACAGGCTTGCTACAAAAGGGTTCTATTATAAATGTTAAAAGCTGGGCTACCTCGGCTATCGGTCCATCAACGTAAGTTTGTTATGAATTTCCTATTTCAAAATTTTGCATTTTTTATTTATACCACAACCACTACTAACAATTATTCCTATGACTCTCAATTGTTGTGTAGGTCTATAAAGCTAATAGACTTTGAAATATCTACTTCATTTGCACCCTTAATTGGCAATCCAAAAACTTTGAGTATCCCCATCACATCTGATGAAAACACTCCATCCTCATTAGACCTGCAACCTTTATCAAAAAGACACTGCCCTCTTCCAACTACTCCAACTCCGTCCATTCTGCCAGTTCAAATTCCCATCAAATCATTAAACCCTTACCACTCAAATTGGTGCATAAAAGGATACGTCCAAAGGAAAACAGCTCTTCGGCAATTTTAGAATCAATATGGACCTAGTAGAGTGTATGGTTTTGACCTGTTCGATACAGAGGGTGGAGAAATACATATTACATGTTTCAACAATGTCGCAGATTATTTTTTCGACAAAATCCAAAATGAAAATCTCTACATTGTCTCTAAAGGGAATGTGAAAATGGCTAATAAGCAATACAACCACTTGAACAATGATTGGGAAATTTTGTTGAATGCAACATCAACCATAGAACATGTTGCCGACGAAACAAAACATAATCCAATAGTGCAATTCAATATAAAATCAATTAATGATATCAGAACAACAAACGTCAACTCCATTTTTGATGTTCTCGGTGTTGTCACGGACATTTCTAGTGTATGCACCATACGTAGAAAATATGGCTCTGAAGTCAATAAACAAACACTACAGCTTCGCGACATGTCAGGGTATAGCATAGATGCAATCTTTTGGGGAGATAATTTTAATTTCGTGTCACAGGAAATCTCCTCCCTATGTGCTACAGAAAATAACCCCATCATTGCAATCAAATCTGCACGCATTGGAGAATTTAATGGAAAATATATTGGCACTACAAAAAGATCCATTATTCTTGTAGATCCTGACATTAAAGAGGCTCATGCACTAAAGTCGTGGTTTAAAAAGGAAGGTTCGACTGCAGCTTCTACATCTTTGACAACAAGATCTCCTTTCGGACACCAACAAAAAAAAATAACAATTTCTGACATTTACAATATGGATTCCTTAGAGAAACCAACATTTTTCCAATTAAAGGGCAGAATAACAAGAATTGGGATGGATAGTTTTTACTACATTTCTTGCCTGTCGATCGTTGGTGGGAAAAAATGCATGAAAAAACTTATTCCACAAAATACAGGGATGTGGTTCTATCCAAAATGAAACGCTGAAGTACGCGAATGTGATCACTGATACTTATTGAAAATCGACATACAAGATCACACTGGTGAATTGGCTTCAACTGTTGCTTTCGAAGATGCGAGATCTACAATTCTTGGAAATAATGCCAAAGACTTCTATTTATTATCTTCAGATCCAGAATTGATCAAGGAAATTGTCTCTAGAGCTCTATGGACAGATCATATCTTCACACTGTCGGTGAAGACAGAAACTTTTAAAGAAGTTCCACGCTTGAAATGTGTTATCATAAAAGAAGAAAAGCTGCATTTCATGGTAGAATGCAACAACATCCTTTGAGAAATTCAGAACATCTCGACATTGTAGATAAATATTTCAAAATGTATTCCTTGCTTTTTAGCAATTCCTATTGTCCAATTTTATAAATACAACTTTACAAGATATACTGTTGCATGCCTTCTTATGAAATTTTCTTATATACCATTGAAATGAGTATTGTTCTCCATTGTACCTAGCATTATGTGAGTAGACAAATTCACATTTTTTTCCCTTTCATCAGATTTACGCATGAAGCTACCTACATGTATATAGAAAAAATACTAATATGTTGTTTCAAAAACATTACTCAAATAAAAAATTTCGCATGGAACTATTCAGAACATCTCGACATTGTAGATAAATATTTCAAAATGCATTCCTTGCTTTTTAGCAATTCCTATTGTCCAATTTTATAAATACAACTTTACAAGATATATTGTTGCATGCCTTCTTATGAAATTTTCTTATATACCATTGAAATGAGTATTGTTCTCCATTGTACCTAGCATTATGTGAGTAGACAAATTCACATTTTTTTCCCTTTCATCAGATTTACACATGAAACTACCTACATGTATATAGAAAAAATACTAATATGTTGTTTCAAAAACATTACTCAAGTAAAAAATTTCACATGGAACTATTCAGAGCTTGGATTTCCTACAATAGCATGGTTTTTGTCTCCAAATAACATTCTTCTTTTCCCTTCTCTTGCTTATAGGTACCATAAATTTTGCGAATGGCTTCTTCTTCTAATAATGAACGTGCTCAAAGATACTATACAACAAATAAATAACGAATAAATGCACAGCGTCATGAGCTTTACCAAGCAAGAAAAGACACCAGAGAATGTCAAAAAAACAAAAAACAGAAGGAAAACCAACCTTCCTCATCTGAAATGGTCCACCCTGAAAACAATCCTCCCTTGCAATTATCGGACTCTTTATCTTCTCAGCAAACCTCTCAAACAAATTCATCCATTACTCATTGCCCTAACCCCTCCTTCGCACATGCTTTCAACAACATTTATACTAATCAAGCACATCGAGATTTTCATGCAAAGATTGATAAACTTCCACCTAAATTCCCATGCTCCATTTGTCTTGAAACATATCCGAGAATACATATCTGCAATTCCAACCACATGTATTGTTGCTCCAGATGCGTCTTTGAAGCAAAGGGTCATCGCTTCTCATTATCAAACAACATGGACCCTGGTCCTCAACCAGCTACCCTTGCATCTCTTTCACAGATAGAAGAAATGCTCATTGCTAGGGTTAACCCTATACTTCAAGTAACACATGAACGTGGTGGGCAGTATAAATACAGTGGCCACACAATTTGTTTTCCTCAAGACATTACAAAAATCGCAAACATGTTGCCATGACGTGTTGAACACTTGGACATCCTAATTGTCACGCGTCATAGTAATGACCATAAGGCTTATGATTTCATTGTCAATAGGCATCGCGTTCTCACTGCATTAGAATACAAATTGGCAAATGACCCATACTATAAGAATGTTCGTATTGATACCAACGCACTGGCATCCTTACCAGCAATCCCCACCGATGTCTCCTCCTCCCTTCACCATTCCAATACTACAGAAACCGTTGTCCCCCTTCCACTTGGAGCCCCCCATGAGCTCACCGAAGATTTCACAGACCCATCCGTAGACCAAACACCATCATTCGTCCCCATCATACCTGATCCAAATATAGAAATCCAAGAAATCCCCCATTATTTGCATGCTTACAACCACCAATCTGATACTACAATTGAGTGGCCAATAATTGGTTTATCGCCAATCAACGAATACAACACAGAAGGTCTACTCTCTATGGCTTTCCCTACCCTTTTCCCAACAGGAGCTGCAATGCCGAATCAGCGCAGTTACATGAATATGCACTCCATCTCATACGTTACTACGATAACAGATTTGGAAATCGCCCACGCTTTTGTTATTACATATATAATATCATGATGTAGCATCGCAGTCAAGAAACAACATCGATTTTTGTGAAAAAGAACATCACAGATAACTTTCCAGAATCTATTCAGGATCTAAACATCCGCTTAGAACAATTTCTAGATGAGCAGTTGGCAGAGCAAGTCATGCGCTTCGGTATCTCTTTACGTGGAACAAGGTCATTTTGGCACAAAGCTAAAAATGAACTAACGGACATGATATCTCAACTTGGTTGCCCGACGTTCTTCTTCACATTGAGTGAAACTGATACAAAATGGCCTGATCTTCATGCAATCATGCCCGGATGTCTTCCTTCTGATATTGCAAAACAACAAAAGTGGAGAAATGAAAACATTATCTCTTACCCACATTTAACATCATTGTATATGCACCATAGATTCACAGCATTTCGTGAGATTATCTTAGAGAAACACTTGAATACAAAATATTACTGGTACAGTACACATTCTACCACATTTTTTTTTTCCTCCAAGAACTCTAAACAACATTCCTTACCTATTGCAAAATTAACTTACAAAAACGCATACTTGATAGGTATGAATGGCAACATAGGGGGTCTGTGCACATCCATGGTTTCCTTTGGATAGAAAATGAACTTGATATGGAAAACCTCAACTCGGAAGACACAGAAGCAGTAGATATTGCAACGCAGTTCTTCAACAAAATATATTTCCGCTTGGAGCCCTCGTGCTCCTTCGACTTCAAACCAACCAAATGCTTGGACATATCCCAAAGACCCTTGTCTATTGTCCACACAGGAAATATTCAGTACCAATCCTTCCAGTGACTATGAACAACTCATCAACTGTGTTGAACGTCATACAAAATGCTCGGAAAGCACGTGCCTAAGAAAAAAAGGATCCTCACTCCAATGTCGTTATAAAGCACCGTGGGAATTACATCCAAAATCGGCCTTATTCATTGACTCCAGTGGCCAAAAAACATACACCCCTGCTCGCAACGATGATCGACTCAATAGCCATAACCCTACCATCCTATCTATTTGGCATGCAAATGTTGACTGCCAACCAGTACTCTCCATACACGTTGTGCAAAAATATATCACCAAATATGCATCCAAAGCAGAAAAAAAAATCTGAAAGCTTCCACCACACGCTACGTAGAATTGTCCTTGCTTCACGCACTGCTGACCCAGCAACATCCGCATTTTGAAAATTTCTTGCAGAAACCCTTGTTGATCATGACATTGGAGCACAGGAAACCTGCCATATGTTGCAAAAATTGCCATTAACATTATGTAGCTGACCATTTGTTTCTTTAAATGTAAGCCAGAAAATTCTTTTGTGCCTTCTGCAAACGAACACAGCCTCCACTACATCCCCACACTTCATAGATACATATATCCAGTGCCCTTCCACCCTAGAGGCCACATCACTAATAGAATTGGCAAGGTCCTAGTCATATGATCCTCGTCGCAAAAAAAACAAATGGAAACAAAGGCCTACAAAAGCAATTGTTCGGGTCATAACATGTTACTCCTCCATACCATCCACAATAGAACCTTTCTACATTGAATTTTTCTGGGTTGAACTTATGCTATACAAACCTTTTCACCATATCATATAGGATATAGGAGATTTTGCTGCAGAATTCACCGCAAATTGGGAAACATTTCGTCCATTCTACAATGCTTGGCATCAACATCGCACTCTATCTGATATTGAATCTATCACAAATGATACCTCAACTATAAATGAAACCAATGCAGCTGACACCATGGAAATAAATGAATGGGAATTACTTTCCCAATTACACCCAACAAATGAGCTTCTCATAAATGACCTTGACATGCTTGCTCTTCGTGGCTTTGATGACACCCATAACTGGAATCATACCACTATCCCATTGGATCTACAAAATAATCCAATACAATTCATTAAGAATAGCCGCTCCATCCACCACATTCTTCAAACACATCAACATATCCTGGTGACCCTTACTACATTATCTCCAATGCAAAGAAAAACTCTAAATATTATTTCTACTCATTTTTCTAGTAAGGATTATTTACCCGCTCTCAGAATGATAATACAAGGCACTGCTGGTACGGGAAAATCCCTCCTCATTAATTGCATCAAAGATATGCTCATAGGCCTAGCAAGCCCAGAACCTTCGCCGATCATGCTCCTCGCCCCTATAGGGGTTTCTGCCTTCAACATACAAGCATTGACAATCCATTCTGCTTTGCACCTTCCTCTAAAGGATCTTACGCCCTTAGAAGGTAACGCTCTTGCAAAATTCCAAGAAGAACTCAAACATATAAGATACATACTAATCGATGAAATGAGCTTCATTGGGCCAAAGCTTCTCAGCCATATTGATGAACGTCTTCGGGAAGCATCTCCCCACCAAAGAAACACTCCTTTCGGTGGTTGTTCCATAATATTGGTTGGTGATCTCGGTCAGCTGCCACCCATCAAAGACATTACTCTATATGCAGGGATGAGCCATGGAAGCGCACTGTGGAACACCTTCAACACAGTCATCACATTAGACACGATATTTCATCAACAAGGCGACGACATCGCACAGGTTACTTTCAGGAACATTCTTCAGAACATTAGAGATGCAAATCCAACAATCAACGACTACAATGTACTCATGTCGCGCACAGATTCCTTTTTATCGGAAGAAGAAATATGTTCATTCCAGGATTCCATGCATCTGTTTCCAACAAATGCTCAAACAATGGTCCATAATAAGCAAATGATGAAATCTCTAAACACTCCAATTGCAAGATCCATTACTGAAGATGACAACACATATTCGAGTATTTCCTCTAGAGACGAGCAACTTGAGCGAATTGTATTGCTATGCAATGGCGAAAAAGTTATGCTGACTTCCAACCTTTGGGTTTCAGCCGGGCTTGTTAATGGTTCCCTCGGAAAAATTGTAACCATCTTTTACAAAGAATCAACTGCACCATCACAAATTCCAGCATTTGTTGTCGTGGCTTTTCCCAAATACATTGGGCCTCCTTGGGATGAAAGAAACCCCACTCACTTGCCTATTACAGCAGTGAAAAGAAATGGACGTGCACAAATTCCATTGAAGATGGCTTGGACTTTAAACATACATAAATCTCAAGGTATGACACTTCCAAAAGCAACAATTGATATTGGAAAAACAGAACGTCAAGGTCTCACATTCACAGCTCTTTCAAGAGTGCCTTCTTTACAAGATCCCTGGATTAACCCCGCATTCAGTTTCGATCTTTACAGTAAAATGAAGGACAACAAAAACATTGCTCACAGAAAACACGCAGAAGACATTCTTCGTTCAATGGTGCCTCCAGATAATATGCTCCAACCCATGCTTTGACATAAACAAAAGGTTTCCTCCATTTAGTTACCTCATTCTATTTCATAGCGTGCTTTTCATATCTTTCAACATCAACCAACTTTAATCAATATTAGTAAATGATCAAATATTAGAATGTCTTTATATTATCTATACATCTCATTCTAACCTTTTCTTTCTTTTGCAACAGGCCACATGGACTCAGAAATAACCTACCTACACAATGACAAGTAGCCTGGCAAGAAAAAAAAATGCATCTCCAACTACGCATTAACCTCCAAATGGTGTTCAGTCTGTCGTTATTCACCATGCATCTTCCACTAACAATATATAGATCCCCATAGCAAAGGTAACTTCATTTCCATTAGTTCCATATTCATTTTAACACAAATCGCCTGCAAAGTATTACTGATAAATTTCTGCATCTGGTTTACATATTCCCAATTCTAACAAAACATACATTTCGCAGGTCCATTACTGCTTCTTCATGTCTTCACTTCCTCCACCATGTTTTCCTACAAATTCTAATATGGAATGACAAGCACAATCTTCTTTACGTTATTATATTCCTTCTCGAACCTCTTTTGTTACAATTCACTGTTTTTATTTTCCATTTCAAACATAAAAAGTGATGTTTCAAGATCAATTACCATTTCATGGCTTATGTCCTCACAACTATTTGTGTTTTTCGTTTCAAACTTGAAACAAGGATGTTACAATACACTATTTGTATTTTCTATTTCACACTTAAAAAAGGATGTTTCAACATCAAATACCATTTTGATATTTTATGTCCTCGCACCTATTTTTGTTTTCGATTTGAAACTTAAAAAGGGATGTTTCAAGATCAATACCATTTTGATAGTTTATATCCTCACGCCCAGTTCATTGTCAGTTTTAACATATTCTATTGACAAAATCAATTGACCTTAATTAATATACTACATGTTTTTGGTATATCTTCATACTAATTTAATTTCCCATTTGCATAATGATTTCTTGGGTAGCCCTTTCCAAATCAATATGGTTGCCCGGTTGTTGTTCGCATTGATTCATTCATTTATATTCACCTTTAACTCCACAATTTTTACCAACTACAGACAAAGGCCTCTAGACAGGTTCAATGCATATTTGCAGCAACTTGCATTCCTTTTCAACAGTTTTTGGCATGGCTTCCTCAAATTGAAACTCGACATCAACGACCCTTGCTTTCAAAAAAACCCGCATAAGTGTATTCACGTTTCAATATTCTTCCACACACTATGCCTTACGGCGTTTCCTTTACATCGTTGGCTGCAAATGCTAGTTTTAATCGTCTTTATCTCAGGTGTTTTTGGGTGTAGAAATTAAATTTCTCTATAACTTTCACAGATACAGAGTTCAAATATAACTATCATAGATACTGAGTTAAAATATATGTGGGCTAGTTTAAAATATATTTTAAATTTATTTTACTTTGGATCCTCTAAATCTTTAGAGGAATCAAATTTTTTCTAGTCTATACAATTTTGGGCTAGTTTATTTTACTTTGGATCTATTAAATGTTTAGAGGAATCAAATTTCTTTTCAGTCTATAAAAATTTGATCCTTCTGTATGCTTGGTAGAAACATGGATCTAGACTAATTTAATTATTGATAATAATTATGATTATTGATTTTATGTTATTCCATTAAATGAAAATTTATGTGGGCTAGTTTATAATATACCATCCTAGATTAATTTCACTTGGGATCTACCAAGTGTCTAAAGGAATCAAATTTATTTTCACTCTAAAACAAATTGATCCTTCTGTATGCTTGGTAGAACCAAAATTAAAATGGGTCTAGACTGGTTTAATTATTGATTATAATTATAATTATTTATTTTATTATTTTTGCTTGTATGTTATTTGATGCAATGAAATATTTAAATTAATATTTTTCTTTTGTAATTTGATTACAACAAAAAAATTACATAACATAATAGAATATGACAACATCTCCTCCATATTTGTCATGCCCCTACACTGGCGGTACTCTTCCAACTCCACTATAGTGAGGTGCGGCACCACCGACCACTTTCTTTTCACCAATACTTGCGATCATGGACTATGCCTAACTTTGGATACTTAATTTATTTTCTTCTTTATCAAGTATTATGTTTTCCTTTATACATAGTGAAACCATAAACATTAACTATAAACAGCATTAACACATATAAATGCACAACAATATAAAAGGAGTGGCAACTCCCTATAATGAGTATGCCCGAATAATCAATATATATAAGTTAAATCTTGAGGAAACCCCAAATTTTCACTTAGCCAATTTTTACAAACATCAGAAAACTCGGTTGCTTAGTTCGTCGGCATGCCTAAACGGTCACCGCACGACTTTCCCAACCCATCGTTTACCCTTGAACACGTGCATTCAGCTCGTCGAACGAACCGTGTCATTTGCCCGACTCAGGCGCCCTACCCATATCACTGTGCATGCCTACCCCACACGTCTGCATGCCAGTTGCTCCTCATTCACAAACCCAACACTTCAAATGACTTTCTGGACGATTGTTTAGCCTCCTGAATGGTCGTTCAACCCTGAGTGAACCTCCTGAATGGTCGTTCAGCCACCCTGAATGATGCCCTGAATGAATCCTAAATGATGCCCTCCGGTGCCCTATTCGGTTCACCTGTGCATTATGCCCGTGTGCCCTGGCACACCCTGCGACCTGCATGCCTTCGCACTTCATTGGGCATGGGTGCTACGAACTTCAACCGCCTGCACCATGCCTTAATCCTCAACCCACCAACTCGCACTTCATATGAATGTTTGTTGATGCTTAATCTCTTCCTCTAACTCCACGCCATGTTCCTATACATATACAATTCACCATCATTCAAACCGCCATGTCTTCTCGTTGGCTGACCATACACTTCACCATTTCGACGAGTCAGCTCACCCCCAGCTCACCTCATCCGCACGTCAGTCGGTTAGCTGGGCACCCCCACCTGGAACCACCCCACACTATAAACCAACCGACTCCCATACTTAGTCGCATTTCGTCCACCTCCACTCACACGTATCCACCTACAGCTTGTGGCCCTTACAATACTGGTTGCAGAGTGCCTCTCAATGCAATTATCACTGCACTCATAATAATTACACAATGTGCATTACACTATCCATGTAAAAGAAGCAATAGTTAATATGTTATATCATATCAAGTTATAACTTTTGGACTGTGTATGGACATGGTGCATTACACTATCCATGTAAAAGAAGCAATAGTTAATTATAATATCATATCGATTTATAAATTTTGGATCACGTATTGAAATTGTTTAATGTAAGATTAACATATGGCACCACCATTCTACCTCCCGAAGCATGCTTTTGTTGTTTCTCCTTAGTGTTTTAGTCAAGTCCACATTGCTACCCTTCAAGAGAGCTAAACCACTCATTTTTCTTCTACCCGGTGATTTCATGTAGCCCTTTTCCTTTCTTAGGTTCTTGATACAACACTGTTCTTGTGTTGAATTACCTAGGTGCCATGGAAGCTTGTAATTTTCTTTTGGAACATTGGGTCTGAGGGTACGATACCATCTTCATGCTTCCAGGTGAGGGTTTTTTAGCAAGTATTGTTGTTATTTAGTCATTATGTTCTTTTGGAAAGGTCTCAACTAAACTCTTTTCACCGGTTTCTAATCTCTTTTCTGAACTTCAATGTGAGGTTTGTCATTAGCACCCAGGCTCTCAATGAATGATTTAGGTAATGGTGCCCCTACTTGCTATGGTTTGAGTTGGATTTTTTGAGTTGGTTCTCGGGTTCATATCAGCTCTCAACAACTTTATTGAAATGAAGTCTCAATCTATAGTCAACTTTTTGTGCTTATTTATCTTATTTTTATAGTTGAAAATATATGTGTTCTGTTCTGAATTCCAGAACTTGTATACTTGGAATTTCCTTTGGAATGATGTCCAGCTCACATTTCAGTTTAGGAACTAGGGTTTACTATGCACAATATTTTTGACCTTAATTAACACAAAGTATTTGTTCTACTACACTTGCAACTTATTGTTCTATTATAATACTTTAATTATCATTCTGGTAGTTCGAGTTGTGGTTAATACTCCTAATATATTAAAGCTTGTTACATTTCATGGCCATTATATGTGTTATATTTTTAGTTATTTGCTAATTATTTTTTCTATCTTCTTCTAAAGTTAAATAAGGTTCTTGGTGTAACCTTTGGTTACCATCCATGGCATTTTATATAGTTTTGCAGTTTTATTGCTATATATTTATGCTTCTAGATGTGTTTATAATGTTCTTTATTGAACAAAGTCATTGTTTGTTGGTGTATTTTGTTATTAATGGTTTATATTAATGGTAGTACTAGTTGTTAGTGGGTGTGGCTTCTGACAACACAATCTTATCCCTCTCCAAGGAGAAGGACTATTTCCTAGTGGCCTTCAT
This sequence comes from Pinus taeda, assembly GCA_000404065.3. Taxonomy (NCBI): domain Eukaryota; kingdom Viridiplantae; phylum Streptophyta; class Pinopsida; order Pinales; family Pinaceae; genus Pinus; species Pinus taeda. Next base: position 142,702 of record APFE030429258.1, read on the forward strand.
ATTGGAGGGATAACTCACCTATTCTGCATTATTGTAATATTACCACCAGTTATTTTAGTTAGTAACTTCTTTTTATCAATCTCTCATGCATCAATTGTTAGAGGCAGTGCTTTTTCCTATTGATAATAAATGTCACACACCTCCTTTAATAACCAACCAAGGTTTGTTTTGGTTCCTCCTTCGTCCCTCACATTTGTTCAATTTTTTTACACAAAAAGTGTTAGTTCAACAGACTGCTTTACAAAGTCATATATATAATAAACACAAGAGTAAATAAATTTATGTTTAATGGTTCAGAGAATTTCCAATATTTCCTTTCCATAATAACTATTTAATTAACTCGTAAGGCTACCACAGTGGTAAAATTTCAGTCTGGAAGAGAAAACCAACGAGGAATTGCTCTATTTATTTAGAATTTTCAATTTCTTTGTAAGTAAACATTTACTAAATCAAGTAATATAGTTCTATTATCAATATACTTATATTTCTTATTATCTCTATCAGAGATTAATGCCATAAGGGACTTCTTTTAACCACCCAACCTTTGAGGCTGGAAATGACGCCCATACCTCCCATTGAGATTCTCAGTTTCTATAATAGTGTGAGATAGTAATCAATCCAGAGCCTCAAGACCATCGATCCAGCCTAGAATTCCTTCTTGCAAGGGTTTCCACTAGTTACAGCTCAAGGAGGCCATACAACAAAATCACTGCTTCTTGACATCGCCCTATCAATTCTCTTTCATTTCCTCTTACTGCCCCCTAGGCCACTCACGCCTTTCACAGATGGTATTTTCTCTTTAATCTCATTGGGAGGGGAGTAATTGTCTAACTGTCTCGAAACTCAAGATTTTCTCTTTTTTTTATAAGCCTTTTCCTCTCCTTTCTCTAACCAAATATAATCTTTTAAAATTATTAATAGTGACTACATATTTCGTTTTTTTAATTATTTCACTACCTTCATGAAACCAAAATACTTACATAGTAACAAGTGAAACTGTAAAGGAAAATAATGTACAAAACCAAGAGTGTTATGTATTCCTCTTGAGCACAACACCGTCCTCAGTGTTTATTTTCGCCCTTGGAATAGGTCAGGGTATGGTTCCCATATAAATTTTTCATTTTCCCAGGTGACCTCTTCTGGGCTAAAGTGCCTCAGCCACACTTTAACTTAATTGATAGCTTGCTTCCGTAGTATTATTTCTCTCCAACCGAGAATGCATAGAGTCTCTACCAAGAACTCTCCGTTTAGTTCTACCTATTCCAATATCACAAAATATTAAATAATTTTCAAATATTTCATAATCATATTTGATTTCGTAAGAACAATGTAACGATATTTAACAACAGTTTCACCTTCACCTCCTCCTAGTTAATTATATGTCTAATCATATATATATATTATATATATATATATATATATAAACAAGGATACATGAAACATATAGTTGGACTCACATATAGTTGGGTAATGTTAACTGGCATGCAACGATTCCAATCCTTTTTAAAATTTGGAACGCCCCACTGTATCATGGGGTGAGTTTCGCGTATCCTTTCCACTGCAAAGTGTTTCTTATGGTTGTCACTCAAACATATACGTGGTCCCCTATCTAAAATTCTTTAAAAGTCATTTTTTGGTCCGCATATACCTTCTGTCTATCCTGGGCAACTTTCAAATTTTTCCAAACCATTTTTACAGTATTCTCCATTACAGTATTTCTCAATTCTAGATTGTGATTAAGGATATTGTTTATTGCGCACCCAGTGGTGCATTCGTTTACAATTTCTATGGAAAATTTAGGTATACCATTTGGCAATGTGGAACTCATACTCTGTGACACCAAAATATCTTTGTGTGAGCACACTTCACCAAGTCTTTGGCTTTCTTGTACTATCACATTATTTTATATTCTTATAACCTTATGTGTCCCATTAGTGGGTGATCCATCTTCTCCTCCCACATTCAAAACACCAGGCTGCCTCAAGAGTTCAACATGTGAGAGAAAAGTTAGGAATATGCAGATTGAAAACAACAATGGAACAAGTTCGTTCATAGAGGGGTCGTGGCGATTAGTAACAAACAACATCTTCTTTTCTTTTTTTTTAATCTTTCACAAATATTCCTACCCAAAATTTTATTCTGAGTTATTCCGAGTTGTCTTAGTGTGATTTTTTGGAAGCTTTTCTGGTGAATTTTTCCAGTCTAATTTCTCTAAAATTCGGCAGAAATTTATTAAAATCACAAACTTGATGGATAACCCATGCACAACTGGAGTGGCCTAGGGTATTTCGGAGTGCTAAATCCATATATACAGTTAAAAAACTAGTTTAAATAACACAAATCAAGATTTCACCTCAAATTTTTCTAGCAGATTCTGACACTGCAAAATCCAAAAAGTCACACTAAAGACAACTCCCTTTGTATTCAACTTGATTAAAGGCATATCCCTTTTTATTCAAATCGGTTATAAGCATCTCAGAACACTAGGCATGAACATGTTATGTTGGACTTAGAAAACTATAGCAGTCCAAGTCTCCTTTTTTCATTTCCTATTCAAGAAGACAAGACAGGACCCCATATACTTTAGTATAACATCAAAAATAGATATCCAGATTAAGTTATTTATTAAAAAAATTCAAGCTTTACAAAATGAAAGTTATATTCCATAGGGAATGTACTTGAAAAGTTAGGATATAGAACATCGAGCCTTCTTGGCATCCAATATTACTAGGAAAAATAGAATAAATGAGACTCAACATCCTTTTGAAGCTTCCCCATGAATAATTATTAATGCAACCTTCTCTGATATACTTGGTGGCAACTCCATTTTTTGAATTTTGTTCTCTAGAAACACATGAAAAGGTTATAGCACAGAGGAATTTTCTCTGGTATTTGATGTAATATCATGATTTTTAGATGATTTTTTTAATGGTATTTGATGTGATCTCATGATTGTTAGATGAACGTTTTAAATATGCCCAGCTCTAGTCATCCAGTTGATCACTAGTGGACTTTATTTTAATTGTGTGAGTTTTAGAGAAGTATAGCATGCAATCAACACTCCAATTTATATTTCATAACAATTTTGAAACATATTCTCCGTGACATGGACACTATGACTGTTGAGATGGCCGATAATTGTTTTCTTAACTATTTACAAAAATATTCTATTTGTCAAACTTATATTTAGAAAATCTTCTAATATTCTAATTGAGACGATAGATATGTCAGCTATGAGTAACATAAAACTCATTAGAATTTTTGCTGGAAGAAAAGGCCATACATATATTAATATGTTCCTGAACCAGTTCCTTTAAACCCCAATGAAATTCAGCCTCAATATTCGAAACTGCATTATTTTATATTAACTCCCATAATTATAATTTTTTTTGTAGTTGTTGATTACATTTGATGTTATCCAATATTTTATCTATGTTATTTGACACAAATGCCATTTCTACCGATTTCTGACTATATATCCTTGATCCCTCTTCTAGGTTATATGAATCATAGGTTTAATCTTGTTGATTGAAAGAAAAAAAATAAGAAATCCAATAGATTCATAAAAAATGAAATTCAACCTCGGTATTCGAAACTGAATAAATGTTTATTAACTTACTCAATAACTATTTTTCTTGCAATAGTTGATTATAAATGATGTTAGCTAATCTTTCAACTATGTTAGTTGACACAAATGTCATTGCTACCGATTTCCCACTATATATACATGATCCCTCTTCTAGGTTATATGAATCCTAGGTTTATGACAGAAATTGAATAGAACAAAATGTGGAGTAGAGGACTTTCTCTTCTCAATATTATGAATCAATTAAATAAGATTGCATTGGAAACATTACTCATAAATGACTCGACTTAAACTCGACTTAAACTGGACTTAGTAAAATTGAACTAGGACACTTGGAGGGACAATTTTGACACCTAACATGTGGTTGGGATTAGATTCTCCAACACTCCCCCTTAATTACAACCACATAAAATTTAACTAAGATACATGTTGGTCTATGTCTCAGCTAGGTTTACAATTTAAAAATTGGCTTCAACTTTTCTTCTTCTCTTTTTTCAAATCCTATAGCCTCTCAATTGTTTCATATTCTTTTCTTTGTCGTATCCTTCAAACCTCAGTTTCTTCATTTATTGCTGCATGTATTCCCTTATTCTAGGCTCTCTAAGCATATCCTGAACTTCTTCAAAAATCAGCTGGTATGTGGACTGTTGCCACATGTCATCTTTTGTTCCATGATCTTCATCATCAATTTTCTTCAACATAAGTTTATTGTAAAAAAATATTTCTTTAGGACTCCAATACCTGAAAATTTCATTAATTTCTTCATCGATGTTGTCTTCAACATTCATTTTTGCAACCTCTATTTAGACCTCATCAAGGCATGGTATTTCAAGCCATGCTTCAAGTAAATTTAATTCTTCTTCATAATCATTTTTCTTACATACACACTAAAAATCAACATTAGAATTAAAAATATTTGCAGAACCACATTGGTTATGTTCCTTCTATTCTATAATGAGAGCTTCCTTATGTTGTACTTCCAGCTCTACTTCTACCTTTATCTCTATTTTCTCTTCGTGGGCTTCCTTCTTTGTCACTTCCTCTGTTTCTGCCTCTTTCACTTCCGTAATAACCTGTGCTGTTGAAGACAAGTTGTCTTCCACTATCTCACCAAATAAGATTATGTCAATATGAATCTTTTTTGCATCACCTGCAACCATTCATCATTAGCCAACAATTTTTCATCAAAATTTACATCTGCAATATTATTTGCTAGACTCATCACAGTATTGACTGCTCCAATGGGAGTTTCACTGTCATCGACAAGCTTTGTTTTTGGATTCACCAAATCTTCATCACCAAGCTCTGTTACTGGATTTACAAAATTTTCATCAGCAAGCTATGTTGCTAGTTTTACCAAAATGTTATTAGCAAGATCTATTGTTGGAATCACCAAATTTTCATCCACTTTTGGTTGTGCATAGTGGGGTTCACAAGCATCTATGTTCTCCTTCTCTCTTGCTTCTGCGACTTTTTCATAGACATCATCCACTTGTGGCTCAACATAGTGGGATTCAACAAACATTTCATCTTGATGTAGATTTGCTGCTATAGATCCACTTTTATCTTCAACTTCAATGTTCCCACTTGCACAAAAATTCCTCTCAAGGCTATCCAAAGCCTCCTTGGCTGTCTTGGCTTCTAAAATCAGGGGAAGAATGTTGTCATAAACAGATTATTTTATGCATTTCAATGCAAAGACATCATTTTATCTAAAGAGATCTCAAACATCCCTTGTTTTTGCTTTGACCTTCTTAGCCTCTTGGCTTTTCTGATTTGTTAAACACTGATAGAATGTGACTCAACAAACAAATCGACCTACAAACTTAGTAGTTATTTGCAATAAAAATATCTTTGCAACTATGGCTTCTCTATTCAGATTTTAAAATTCCAAAAAACAATACTTCTTTTACAATTAAACAAGATCTTAAAACAATACAAAAGCATTTAAAAACACTCTCTTTAAAAAATTGAATGTAAGCCCTTCATAAATTACATGACCATTCTTAAAATAATGCTCTCGAATACCATGACAAAAGTTGAATGTAAGCACTTTTTCAATTACATGAGAATTCTTAAAATAATTCTCTCGAGGTCTTCCTTAAAAAAAACAACACTCACGAAGCCTTTAAAAATACACAGATACCCCTTTTTTTAATACAACATATATTTTGGATTTATACTAATTTATAAAAAAGGTGGTACGAATAAATGACTATCGTTCTAGAACCTGTTTCACTTTTCGAAAAATCTTGGCTCGTGATTTTTTAGCAGTTGTCTTTAACCCGACTTTTTGAAAGTCTTTCCCATGATTTTTTCCTGTTAAAATCCGGCAGTAAATTAGTGGAATCGCAAGTTTGATAGCTAGTTTCTGCACAATCAAAGCGTCCCAGGGGTTTTCCAGGGTGCTGAATCCAAATATGCAGTTAAAAAACCATTTTAACTGCAACAAATCAAGATTTTACCTCAATTTCTTCCGCAGGATTCCGTCACCGAAATCTCCAAAAAATCGCATTATAAACAAATCCGATTTTTTATTTTACTAAGGCAGCCGGAACGCTGCTAAGATCACGTGCTAACTCTTTTCTCGACCGTGAATCTGTGTTAATGCTCTAAAGCACTATTCATCACTACGATGAGCGTTAAGACGAAATCTGTGTAAGGAAAGTTGACTAACGAACTGCTCGTTTGGCTGCATAGGGCTAGTACACACTGGTTTGACTCCTAGACAACATTAGTTTCCCAAAGAAAATACAAGTTTTCTTTTCGCTGCAACCTTTCAACGACGGCTTCACTTCATTTTTTTTTTTTTTTTTTAATACACACGTATGAAATGCTGCTCTCAATGAGTGTTACACTCTCTCCCTGCTTCTTCATCGTAGGCTTTTTTAAACTTCCGCTGGTCTATCAAATAGTCTTATGTCGGCTCACCTATTTATCTTCACTCACATTGCTGCTTTTTGAGGGAGTCTTATGCAAATTTACTTTATTTCTGTTGTTCTCTCAAAAGTTCTTATGTAGTCTAAGCTCCAATACCACGACAGAAATTGAAGAGAACAGAATGTAGATCAAATGACTTTCTCTTCTTACTATTATGAATCAGTTAAATAATATTACATTGGAAACATCAGTCTAAATATACCATTAACAATAATTAAACTTCAATGTCTAAGAAAAATATCATCATCTAATAAAAAAAATAAAAAAATGACGTCATCTAATAAAAAAATAAAATTCTATACAAATGGAAAACATCGTTACACAGATCTTGCAAAGCACCACATTTTAATTTCACAAACAAATGGAAAATGGGTTTCCTTAAAAGGTTGATCAAAACATATTTTTAAATTCACAAATAGTAGTAACGGTAATAACAAGCCAATAGATTCCAACTGTTTTCAAGTGACAATTTGAAGCAATAAGATTGATAATGACCCAAGTTCCAAACCCACCATGATCTATCCTTAAATAAGTTAAGAGAAAATATTTTGAGACTTTGGTATTCCCCAATCACATCTCTTAGACAAATTTATCATGATTGAAGAGTAGTTTGATACTCTCGTTGGTTAAAACAAGGGGTTTAACTACCAAAAAAATTTGTATAGAAGGAAAATTAAAATCTTCGTTGCAAAGATCCAAATTTATGTAAAATCTGAAATCAATCTGTAATAGGGAGAAAATCAACACAAGTAATATATATATATATATATATATATATATATATTATATTCTCTTGTTTTTCATGAAGGTGCTCTTTTATTTTAATTTGAGGATTAAAGAACTATAATAATGGTATCTTAAACATCTTGAGGCAACATGTTTTCATTTTCATGATGAAAACATTAAAGAACAATGATCCCTTTATTAGTAGAATGGAGTTGAGGCCACTCTGATATGGCATGTATGAATTATAGGCTACCGCAGGAAAAATGCTCATTTCACAATCTAGAATTGATATTGATGGTGGTGGAAGTTATTCGATGGTTAGATTAACATTTTGATCGATTTAACTATGGGATTCTAAGAGTCATAATTAAAGAGCTAGTGGTGTTGATATTCTTTGTAATTCGTTTTCATATTACTCATTCATATATATATAAAGTATAGAAAGTACCTAACATAATTTTAAAATGTCAGATGTAATTTTGATTTAGCAGTGTGTAGTAGTAGGGATAACTTTTGTTAGTGAATTAGCTGAAGAATTTTGTATGGTAAATTCAACACATCCTAACGAAAATTTCAATTGCATCTGGACATGAGATTTAACTATAGGAGATAAAGCTATTATGTGTGGTGGAAACTGCAAATACTGTAGAAAAACATGATCCCACATACAACTCGGTCAAGTATTAAACAACGCAAAGGTGAATTAGTGGAAGAATTTTGTATTGTAAATTTAACACATATCCTAACGAAAATTTCAATTGCATCTGGACATGAGATTTAACTATAGGAGATAAAGATATTATGTGTGGTGGAAACTGCAAATACTGTAGAAAAACATGATCCCACATACAACTCGATCAAGTGTTATACAACGCAAAGAAAGAATCAGTCAAATTTATCTTGGCATTATGCATTGAGTAAAGCGGTGTGCATTCCTGAATTTTTTAATTGCCCAGAATTGGTTCACTAGACCCTATAACCTTTAATTGGGTGGCTATTATCTCAAACACAATGGATCATCAATTGAGAAAATTTAAAAAAACCTAGTACTTTCATGCTACTACCTACCTAATGAAGAACATCTCAGTACTATTTTTTCATAATTGTGATTGATAAGTTTATCATTGATGTATCCAATACTCTTTGGAAGTCACAATTTTAATATTTTATTAACATATATGTGCTCCACATGGTCCCAAGGGTTTCTAAAGGGAAGGAGGAATTCATGTAAATAGCCTCATTGAAAGAGGGAGGTTAGGAGAATGAGGATGTGCTTAAAGTTGGTACTTTAACATACAATCATAACAAATGCACAATGAAATTCTCATTAATGCTATATTATTCAGTCAATAAATTTTTTGCAATTACTTATACTTAAAAGGACAATGTTACTAATGAATAAAATCCTTTTTATTGGTAAAATGATAATGCTTTCAATCGCATTTCCCAATAACTAATAACTAAATTGTTCAGTACAATTCACTATTTACCTAAAATATGATTAAATTTAATGTTAACATAAAACCATCTTAAATCTATTTTTTTAACTTTAAATAAATTTAAAAATTAAATACAATTTTTTCATATTTCAAAAATGTGAACTATTTTTGGCTTATATTTTTTCTATTATGGTGGTGATTTTTTTTTTCTATTATTATCATTTTATTTCTTTTTCACTTTTATATGAGAGAGATATTATTTTATTCATATCCTTTTAATTAGTTTATTAACATTGTATGTTTCATTTATACATTGTCGAAAGCTCGTGGTATAGTGAATCTCGTTTGTGAGCATTGTATATTTCATTTATGCGTTGTGGGATGCACTTTGGTAGAGTAAATCCATATTTAAGGTGAGGGGTATTTTTACTAATTCTAACTAACTTTTAATTCAATTATGTTGTGTTCCAACAAAATTAAGTTCTATTTTTGAAGTGGCCATATATGAAACAACGCATAACAAGATAACATAATTGTAGAGGCAAAATACGATTTGTATGCGTGTACTGGCAATAGATTTGATGTTGATGTTACAATTCTAAGGTTCACTGCCATCACCATGTACGTAAAATTAGTTGTTCCTTAATAAGTGAGGATGCTCAAGATTTCAAGAGTTAGTATAGAAGTAGATGATTGCTGGTTCACTGTCAACACTATATATTTGTAGCATGACATATGATTTCCTTTGAATTTTCTTCAATTGAGATAATGTCAAATAAACATAAACATGTAAATCTATGATGAAATTCCTTGGCTCCAATCACGTAAGAAACGTTAGAACGTCACTATAATATAGAGGGGTTTCAAGATAATATTTGAGACAATTTTCGTATATTGTCTTAACTTCAGACAAAAAAAAAAAACATTTTGTATTGTCTTAAATATTGTCTTTAAACAGGTGTCTTAAATTTTTTGTCTTAAAAGAATTTCTCTATAAAGAAAAGATATAACACAAGCATTAATGTCTCTTAAGAGACAACTTCAGGGTTGTGTATTGTCTTAAATACTTTTTTTAAGTGCGTGTCTAAAATTATTGCCTTAAAAAATTGTCTCTATAAAGACAATATATAGCATAAGCATTATTGTCTCTTAAGAGACAACTTCAGTTTTTTCTCTTGAGAGACAATAGTTGAGATTAAAGACATTGTCTTTATAGAGACAACATATCTTTAATCCTAGCTATTTTTCTCCAGAGACAATAAACAATTATATTTAAAAGCAATACAATATCAGTTTTGTCTCTCTAGAGACAATATAAAACAACGAATCCAAAAAAATATCTCACCATTGAAATTATTTAATTAAAAATAAACTGCAATATTATTGATTAATTCATGTCAGGGCACAATGGAATCGAACCACCAACCTCTTGTTGATAAGGAAAGTGCTCTTCCATTAATTTAGCACCCTTTAAATAATTAATAGGCATTATGGCAATCCTTGAAATCGCATATATATGCATTGATTAAAAAAAATTGATCAACACATAATGACATAATATTTGTATTATGTAAAATATATAATCATCCGACCCCTATTTTTAACTTAATAAAAAATAACTCAATGGAGGTAGCTTAATGTCACACCCTTGTAACATGACCCGTACAACAAGCTAATAATACAAAACAATTTACAAACAATTTAATATAGTCATACAAAGAAAAGTAACTAGAATTAGCACACATTGATCATATCTTATCAGAGTTATCAAATGGTTTCTGTTTAGATTGTTTTCACTGTGAATATATTCCAACAATATGAATTTGTACACAAGTGCAACTCAATTTTTTTATTTGAATAAAGATTTCAAATCTTTTTGTTTCTTTTCTTTGGGAAAAATCGTAATTTATTAATAATAACAAAATTACATTTTGTAGATGCAAAAGTGCATATGCGATAAGCAGCACAAAAGTCTGTAGTCAAAAATAGAAAAAAACAGAAAAATATAGTACAAATGGGGAGGAAATTATGTTTTCCTCCCCTTTTTCTTCTCAACCTTTCGCCACTCCCCTAGAGTCTGTGAGGATGAAAAAAGTACGAGAGAAGAGTCCTCCATAATGCAAGGATTATCCTTGTCTGTATCAGAATGATCAAGAGAATGTTGTCTTTTAGCTCTGCTAGTGTCCATTAAGTCTGGTATATTCTCCGGTAGAGAGTTCCATCAATTCCTGTGCTGCAATTTTACCAGATTCTGGGGACTTGTGTATTTGATTGTTAGCTGTGGGGGTGGATTCTGTGGCATCATCCCCAATAAAATCATCATCCAGTTCAGGGGGTGGGGGGGATTACTGCCTCCTCGTCCTATGTTTCTTCTTCTAGATTCATTGTGCATTGCCAGCCCCTTAGTTTATGTTCTTGTTTCTTGTTCCTTCCGTTTCCTCTTTTGACTTGTGGACAATTATTACGGAGGTGTCCTATTTGTTGATAGCCTCGATACCTGTAAGTCGTGTTTTCATAATCTAGTGGTTGTTTCCACTAAGTGTTGTTATGGTTCATAATCATGTTGTCAGGTAGCCCTTGACTAAGATCGACCCCCACACAGATTCTAGCAAATGTATGTATGCACCTTGCAATTCTTTCCACGTCTTGCTTGATGTACTTACCTATAGCATTCCCCATTGCTTATAAAAATTTGGGAAACCATAAGTGTAATGGGAGGTTGTATAGCCTAACCCATAACGGCATTTTGGAAATCACCATAGAGGAGGGGTCAAACCCGGGAACCAGGGGGTCATGAAGAGTCTAGCATTTCCCCAGAACCATGGCCCCTCATGGAGGACATATTCTTTTTCCTTGACCGTGTCAAATTTGACAATAAAGAACCCCTTGGAGCACAAAAGGATGTCACAGTTTGTTGTCCATGTGGGGAAGATCCATTGTCTTAATGCATCTGTTTTAGGAAAAAAGTCATTGAATCTACATATGACAGCCAAGGAAGAGAAATCAGTATAAAAATTGTTTACCTCAGGAAAATCGATTGTCAGTACTAGAGTCTGTGATCTCTACTCCACAATATAGGGTCCTGGTAGATCTTGTGTTGGTGTTGGCTTGTTGGTGGCTACCCCCTTCCCTTTGACGACATCCTTGAAAGAACCTTTTCCCTTTGAGCAAGATCCAAAACTTCCACCTCTCAGCCTTGTGCTTAGTATAATGGTTGAGTCTCGCACAATGCTATAGTGCTGCACTGTAAAATTATCCTATATAATTTGACTTGCATATACCAAGCTTTGCAGGTTTTACTGGGATGCCTAAATCTTCTTGTATTTCATTCTTTATATTTTTTATCAGCATCCCTATCCAGATTTGCTTGCAGATAGTATTCCCTGACAGGGTTCTGATCAGAATTTGTGTTCGTTCCTGTTCGGGGTCCTTGAGGGCTAGCTTTGTTTTTTTTCCCCTGAATCTTCTACTATTTGAGTCACCGAAGTAATAAGGAGAGAAGGCACACTGAGGTGATTTTTCTTTTGCTCAAGTAAAAAACCCACAGGTCCTATGTGTATCAAGGGAAACTTGTCCACTAGACAAATGGCATTATTGATGGGGATGGCCCGAGTCTTGTGTTTCATTTCTGCCATGAAATCATGATCCCACAGCTGTTCGGAGGTGCACGGGGGTGCATCAAAACTCTCGTACCACAACACTATGATTCCACCCCTCCTTTGTTTGTCGATCATTCCTTTAAAGATTTTCCTGAGGATAGCAGTTCGGTCTTCCCTCCCCATAAAGGTTCTCAAAACAACGTCCATATGAGTATAAACTACATCACAATGATGTATCAGAAGGAAAAATCATTCATATTTCTCCACAGCTAAGAGGAATCCCACCTGGGGAACTCTTAAAAATAAACTATAGCAAAGGAAGAAACCTGGAGAGAGGATTACCAACGCAATAACGACCTCTCCATTTCACTTCGCCTGCAACAATAAATAAAAAACGTCTGCATCAATGGGCTCGGATCCTTGAGTATCAAAATGTATTCCATTCATGGTCTTTTGTCTGTCCACCAAGCAAGATGCTTCCATATCATCGCGCTCCCCTGCTTCGAGAGAAACCATCAGGACGAAAAGCCATATTTCCGATAGAGTCTCTGCTAGGGAAGTCATTCTATGGCCGCCAATACGATTTTTCCTTTTGAATATCTTATAGCTCAGGAGCCCTCGGCCGCCATACTCTTCGGTAGTGGATTGAGCCCAGACGATAGGGCCAAACTGCAGAGGGAAGGGATGCGAAAACCTGACAAGAGCGAGCGCCATTTTCTTAACCCTCAATCTGTAATCTTATATCATCCGATGCCAGAAAATGTTACTGGTAATACCTAAAGATTTCAAATCTTAAGCTACTAGTTTTAAAGTCTATTTTTCTAAATGCAGAAGTATATGATTTGAAATTTGACACATTTTTAAAATTTATTATTATTATTATTATTATTTCACTGTAATTGTTTCATTTATTTTCATTTCAGTGCATTTTCCCTTTCTCAAATTATGCCCAACATTTATAAATGAAGGAGGATGAGTTTCCATCTCTAAAAAAATGCACCAAAACTAATTTAGATATAAGTGTGCTACAGTAAGTAGGACAAATCTAATATACATTCTCTTCTAATTGTTTGCATTGGAACTACAACAAGATATGCTCAAATTGGCTATGGAGAGAACATATCTGATATCCATTCTCTTCTAGTTGTATGCATTGGAACAACAGCAATATTTGCTCAAATTGGCTATGGATAGAAATTCTTTCACCATTAAAAATAGGCATGATGGTACTAATTGTTGTTGAGTAAAATATTGCTTAATAAAAAACAACTAATCGTATAGACATTAATTATCAACCCAAGGAGCATATTTTTATTTCAAATAAATCAGCAAAATATATGCATAACAAATATCAACAGCTAACACTGGTTCCCTATGATTGTGTTCTATACTATCAAGCTCATTTAGCAAGAAATAAAAAGTAAGACTTGAATAATAAAACTAAAATTAAAAAGAAGCAAATGACAGGATAAACAATTATGCTAATCACAGAGCTTGAATCATTTCTAAATTAAACCACACATTATTGTATTAGGAATTTAATCTATTGCACCCAACATAATTCAAATGCTAATCTAGAGCAGTAAATTAAATGAAATCTAGAAATTGGATGAAATAACAAATCTGGAAAATGCACCAAACAACAAATTAGTTAGAAGAAATGAAATCTACTTTAAGGAATGACAATTGAAATTCAAATAAACAAACACATAACTACACTAACTTGCATGTTCAAGGAAGCACCTCGTCCAAGATAGTGGGCCCAACTTCCCAAGACTCAGTTCTTCCTTGAGAAATAATTCAAATCGGATTACAAGTAAGAGATGTAGAACTCAGTGGATAACTTATTTCATTAAAAGATCTCTTAGAAATAATTACAACAGAATGAAGCTCTTAGCTTTGCCTTAGATTCAAGAATTGTTCATCTCCCATCTCTCATCTCTTCTCTCTTCTCCTACATCCTATCTAATAATTTTCCATCTCCTATCTCCTAATTATCCCTCCATTATCCCCCCTTCTTTGATCTTTGTTTTCATTTAAATACATAGAGAGAAAAGGGAAGTTACAAAAAATTTGATTACAAAATGATTTCGATTAAAATTTTAGATTGATTACATAATCTCAATAAAAAAGATGAGATCTAAAAGATCTTCCCATAATCAAATAGCAGGAACAAGTCGAATCTACTATTGCAATTGGAAAGAATTGGAAAATGGCCACAATGACAAATCTGAGAAAATTGTCTTCGAAGAACCTTTCATTTCTTTTAATCTAAATTGAACTTTGGAAAATGAATCTTCACAAAACTAATTTGGTTCATTTTTCACAAAAATCATGTCTCAAATTTTCAATATTCCCCTTCATTTGTCTGGCATGTCCCACGCAAAATTGTCACTTCTTATCCCATCGAATTTCTTTGTTGGAATATTTGATTATGAGCTCGAAATAGAATTTGCAATCTAGAAAATATGTTGGAGGCTAAAATAGTGAGTGATGTTATAAAAAATTCATTAGTAATCCATCATTGGAAAGATAATACATAATCATCTTCAATATATTAGAAATAAAGGAGAAAAAATAGTGTTTATCCATAAGAGCATAAATCATTATAAAATGGAATTATATGATCAATTATGATAAATTATGATGAATGACGTGATAAAGAATGGTAGAAATGGATGAAATAGATGTTAAAAAGTGATAATAATAATAATGACAAATTCGTGTCCCAATAATTGCTCATTGTTCTGATAGCCATAGGTTTTAATCAATGTATTTATATTACAAGTTGCCCCCTCACTCTTCCAAACATGTCTATCATATACTAGTAAACAATGCTAAGGGTATTTTCTCCTGATTGTAGAAATTATTGTATATTGTTTCCAATACAAATGAATAGAATGATATCCAATGAGTGTGGTGGAGATGGATCCACTATTGGATGGTTTATTTTCACCTACTAGCAAATAGTGCCAAGGGTATCTTCTCTTGAGTGTACAAATTATTGTATATTATTTCCAATACAAATGAATAGTATGATACGCAATGAGTGGGGTGGAGATGGATCCACTATTGGATGGTTTATTTACACCTAAAATAAGCCATGGTCAAGAATGGTATTAAATGAATATCCAGGCGGATTGTTTATGAATGGTCAGCCAGATTGTTTAAATGCTCACAATTTTTGGTGTAATTCCTTGATCGATTCTCTGAAAAACAGTAGGAGAATGGAGGGTGCCTACCAATTGTTTGACAAAATTTGGAAACATTTTTTTGGTTTTGTGGATTTCATTTATTATTGTTTATGTGTAGATTGGGCGTTATAGCAAGGCCTTGGAGCTCTTTGAAGCAATAAAGAAATGACTTGAAATCCATTGGTTATGTAAAGTTCCTAATTGGAGTTTATGCATTAGGACTTAGTACACAACTTATTTGATGAAAAACTATAGTGAAACGTGGTTTAATGGCCAATGGTGATAGAAATATGTGCTTAGAATGTGAGAAAGGCTCGGGAATGTAGCATAAAATGGTGAGTGCAGTTCCATTATTTAGATCTTGATAATGCAAGGGTAACACTAATATGGAATGGTGAACAAAAATGATGGTTAGTTATTATTCTAGAGCTTTATCTGCAAGTCAAAATAGTTTCTTAAAATGGTTTAGTAGTGGTTATGGATACCATTGATCTAGGGAAAAGCCTATGTCAATAAATTCCTATAAAATCTAGTGCACAAGCAACAAGGAAACATTCTAGAAATGTCATGTCATCTATGATCAATGCAGAACAATATGCAACACATAGTGGACTATTGGAATATCTTCTTGTTGTTGGTCACCAATAAGAAAATCCACTTTGGAAGAAGGTGAAAGTTCTTTGGTAAGTTCATCCAATAGTTTTCCAATATTGGCTATTGGAGAAAAGTATGGTAAAGTTCTTTTATAAAGAGTTCTTGAACCACATTTCTGCACTATTGAAAATTACCTGCAACAACTAGAAGTGAGGTTATTTGGATTCCTTTAGGTGCCTAAATCTTGGGTTACTCTAGTGAGTTGTGCCAGGTGCACTCTAAATTCTTTTTAGAAAATGGATGTGAATAGTTATAGTAACAAACTTATTTTTTTCCACTGGAAATTTTGATGGAAATGGTAAGCTATGGCATGAGAATCTTGGAAACCTCAATACGTGTCTTCTACTACTAACTATGTGCCTTTAGGTCTCTTGAAGGAGGTGGTACCAAATGATTCAGTACCAATATTAGAAGTTTCATTGGCCATAACACATAAATCCATGAAGAAGGCTCTTATAGTGATTGGAAAAGGTTTTGGCCTTCCATTTGTTTGGATATGTTACACCTCTAGGTGTAAATATCACAAGGCATGTCACTAAGAGGCTTATGATCAAGTGGTTACAGATATCACATGGGCATTTAATGGAAGCTTCCTATAGAATTGAAACAATGACAACTCTATCAATAGCTGGATGAAATATGGGAGTTCTCTTCTTCGAGTACATTTCCCCAAACAATTTTCCTATCCTTGCTTCAAGAAAATAAAAAATTGAAAAATGACATGGGTCTTTCATCATATGTATTTGTAAGTTGCTTTGGGTTGGCTCTATCACCAGGAAATTTGTTTCTTACTACTATATGAAGCATTGATATTGATTTAGTGTATCCCATGTATCAATTGAGATCCCAGAAGGAAGCTACACACTTTTTCTAGATAAGCAGCCAACAGTTGAAATCATCTATTGAAAAAATTTCAGAGTGTAGGCATGAAATTTACAGTGGCTTTGCAATGAGGGGCATTGTTTTTTGGGGATAAAATGTGTTATGGTCTCTGAAGTATGTTCCAAGAGATTCATTATTTTTTCTTAGGCTAGAAGTGGATTTTGAATCATTTTCCACCCTCCCAGTGTGCACGAGTTTCCAAACTTGTTACCCAACTCTGCAAAAGGCTTGGACAAAATTTATGTCTGTAATAGAATACCTAATAGAGAAATCATTTTAGAATTACCTTTGGAATTTAAGTCAAATAGATAGGATGGGTTGTTGGCATACAAGGAGCATATAACTCCATTCACAAGCCTTCCAAGGAATATGAAATATGACATGGTTGAATGTAGAGACTGTTGGTTATAGGTTCGTTGCTTTCTCTTGGAAAGAAAAAAGTAGAATCCAAATGAGTTCTAATGGCTCAAGCAGATGAGGTTATCAAGGTAAATTGCAAGAATATATCAGAGATATTGAACCTCTACTTTTTTTTGATGAGGAAGAGGATGATAGTATTGGTCACACTCCAAGTGAAGCCATAAGAAATGGCCAGTTAATCCAGACATAAGACAATGGACATACTAGCAATGATAATCCAAGTAGGAATAGACAATGTGGATGTATGGAATTTTAAGAAAAGGAGGTTGACTTTATTATGATTTCTATCCAAAAGAAGGTAGTTTTGAATGGGAAAAGTAGATCAAATGGTGTTTGCTTTCCACCCATTACAAGCTCAGAATCGGGAAACATTAGCTCAAATAATAGTGCCACTAAAGTGGGGCAACCAATATCATGGGGGCAGTGAAGGAAAGAGAAAATGAAAAATACTATAGATCTATTTAGGAGTATTTTTCCTTAAAGAAATTCCATGGATATTTTAGCTTTTCTTGATGTGGCCTCCCAGTACTTGAAATTCATCCAACTTGAAGTCAAAAGGATGGAGGTCAATCAAAATGATAAAACTTTGTCGAAGCCTTGAGATCCCTAATTGATATGGTAAATCACATAGATTTAAATTTTTAAGCTAAGCTATGTTTACATTCTCTGTTGGACAGCAAAAACATTTTATTTTCTAGTTTAATTGACTATTTTTACTGAAATAGCTAGTGGAATCATGTTGAAATGTGCCAAAAATAGCTTGTTTTCTAAAAATATGAAGGATTAAAGATTAAAAAAATATATATGTCTACAATGACCTACAGGAAGCCATAACATTGAATTTCTCATAATCTAGAAAAATAGACAAAGTTTGATATGCTCAATTTGTAGGGAGAAAGTCTAACAATTCACAATTGTGCAAATTTGGAAAAAAAAATTAGAATGGAAAAAAATCCAAGAAACTTCAAGAAGATGAATCAAGTGAAAATTTTATTGAGGAACAAGTAATCATAGAGATAAATGATCAAGAAGGATGTAGACAGTTTGATTAGCCACAAATATCAAAAGTGCGTAGGGGATCAGATGATCCACAAGTAGGCATGCCATTAAATATTTGCAACATTGAGGAAGTCAGGTTTCAAAATTGAGATCTGTGCTTAAGGCTTTAGGGAAATTAGTTTATGCATATAGGTATGTCAACAGAGTGTAAAAGTTAGAGGTATTTTCTATTTTTTTAATGAGAAAATGCAAAAGTGTAACAAGTTTAAGGAAATAAGGGACAAGGTAAAAGATCACATGCATACCCTATGTTGAATCAAGGTTGTTCCAGTGCATTGTAATGAAACGTCTTATAATGGACAAAGTCAAAACATAGGCCATGCATTTGGATCACAAGAAGTTGCTATGAATTATGGCCCAACCATGGCAAAAATGCCTTTCCCAAGTACATCTAGAATCATTACAAGTCCAATGACCAACTTAATTATTAGGATAGATTGCTACTTTGGGGTAGCTACTACACCTATTTCTAATATGCATGGACAACTTCCTGTATCATAAAAAATAGTAGAAATAGTTATTTTTTCTCAGAACATGCCAACTATGAGTATAAAGTTGTGTGTACATGATGAAAAAGAGCTTCAAAGGAAAAGAAGAAAACAATCAAATGGAAAATCTGCATAAAGATCAAGAAAGCATAAACAAGCTGACAATGAGGAACTAGAATGGTGATTTGAAGATTCTCATGCTTATATGATTCTGATATGGGCATACTATAAGAAGTCATGAAGTTCATAACCTGTAGATATCATGAGGGGAGATTTTAGACAATAGACATAATTTCAACCAACGTTGACATTGTCCATAGCACTACATATTTTCACAATATAGGCTTTGAATTTCCCCACTAGATTGAAGGATATAGTTCTACTATTGGAGAAAATTGTAGCAAAATGGAACAATTATAAAGGGTATTGCTACAACTATTATTTCAATATGCCTCACAAGCACACGTAAAACGTTTGATTTTCCCATAATCATTCAAAACTTTTCAGAGCACTCAAACTGGAAGTAGGAAGGTTTTTTTCCAACCTCATGAATATTACAAGTAATGGAGCCTTCCCACCATAGGTTACTCTCTGAAATATTTGAAATACTAGGAAATAATGAGATTCAACTGATCTTAGAGCCCCATTTCTAACAGAAGTTTGAGCCTAACACCATGCACATTTAACATTGAGCTATATTAAGGAGCAGTATAAGGATGGATCAAGAAGAGAACTTGAGAAGATACATTATTATCAAATTGAGGAAGCCAATTTTGCAAATATTTCTCAACAAGCAAAGCATGTAATTCTAGTCTTGCTAATTTACAGTTTGTTACAGGAATGGATGTCACTAATGAACTTGATATAGGAGAATAGTATGCTAAGAATGAAAATTCTTTATATGCTATGTCAATATGGGATATCAAATAGTTCAATATATATACAGAAAAAGGTGCCCGGGTCTAGAAATCAATACATGATGCAGGATGAAATTTTGTAGCAATGTTCATGTGTTTCCTGTAGTAAGATTCAATGTTTTTTGAAGGCTTTGAAATCACTCCATATTTTATGTAAAACAGATCCCTTGTACACTAGCATAATATTTCATGTTATTAAAAATGGATGAAGTAAGATTATCTATGCCATAAAGAGGCATGTTTGTGGATTGTTCCTCTTGCAAAATAGAAGAATCAATGACATGGTTCATGTATGGAAAATTTGTATATATCATTAGTCAAGGATTTTTTTTAATAGAAATAGTTGAATTTTATTTATAAAAAGAGGTTGGGCATGCCAAATGACGTCAAATACAGAAAAATATGAGAAATATGGCTCAATAGAGTCCTCTTGTTCTAGCTTTTGTATCTTGAGATTAGCTACTGAATTTGGCACACTTAGCAGGCTGAGTAATCCCTTCTTTGTTGTTGTCGACTTAGTGTCTTGTCTTTCTTTCCTCTTTTCTTTGATACTTTGGTTCTTTCCTGGATTAAGATAAAAACCACTTAAACTATGTTCCACGGCCAAATTTCAAACCTTCATATATTAAAATGAATTTATTTAAAGCTTGTCTTATATGTTGTACCTAGCCCCACTTTAGGGTTAACCCCTTTCATGATCAACACGCAATAGCTTTAAGATCTTCCCCCACCCAAATCTGATGCATATCGCATCCATCACTTTCCAAACTTTATCTCCTTAGGAGCATGTAAAATGGGTGGTTTTGTATTGCTACACATCGGCCCTTAAGTGGCATCATGTCCATTTCATAAAACACTGCCAAGTAGCCAAGAGCAATGCAATGAGACCCACTTACCGCTCCTAGCAAAATAACTCCCCTCCTTTTTCTATGCACGATGACTGTCAGATCGATCCCGCCCAGATCCGATGCTTATCACATCCCTTGCTGATTGAGCTTTAACCTGACCATCTCTATACCTGTTCCCATGACAAGGATAAGACCCCACCATGAAAAGAGCATGATGACTGTCAGATCATCCCCCACCTAGATCCGATGCTAATCACATCCAATTTTTGTCTAGCCTTTATCTCCACAAGAGCATACAATAAGGGTGGTTTTATCCTACCACATGTCAGGCCGAAAGGTACATCACATCTAATTCGTGAATTACTACTCATCAGCCAAACACGATGCGAAAAATATTTCTTACCACTCCCCGCATCTTTAACCCCCCACCTTTTCTAGCTCGCGGTGGCCGTCGAATCATCCCCTGCAATGAGACTATCATCTCGACCATCGAAGCCTTCTTCTATATGAAATCCTTTCACCGCCCTATTATTACTCCCATCCTTGTTGGCCAATGTGGAAAGCCAAAGACCTATCAACAAGTGAGCTGCTCTTTCACGATAGTGGAAGTTTTTCTATGTCAACCTTTGTTCTATAGGAATCTGTCCTTGATCAACTGTCCTAGTCTGTTAAGGAATTGGGTGCCTTTCAGCTTCTTCATCATTATTCACTAGTATACCTTGAGCTAGAAGACATCCTTTGCTATCCATTATATTATCTTCCTTGTTCTGAGCTTGCAGGACATGGTAGAATGAGCAGGATGTGAAGTTTTGAGTCAACTTTCTTATTCTTTCTAGGGTCTTGTTTAGGGCAGAGCTATTGAGTTGGTCGCCCTTATTAACGATTTTAATCAAGAATTGAAAGTCTCCAAAGATTGAAGGTTTTCCCCTATCTTCCCTTGAGCCATCTAACACACTTTGACTAGACCTGGGATCTCGGCCTGGTTTTTGGTGCTTTGACCTAGTCCCCAACTATAGTTTCCTGTTTTTGTCCATCTGTGGAGTAAATTTTCCTCCTGCCCCTGATATCCCTAGGTTTCCTTCAGAGGCTCTGTCGAAGAAAATAATGGCTTTTCCCTTATTTTTCCATGATTTTTTAAAGTCCAAATCAGAGATTCAAAGACTCCACTCTTGATTATGGTTTGGCAAGTGGATATTATTCTAGATGCTTGCCCATCTCAAGGACTCACCTAGCCAGCTGAGCTCTTCAGGGAGTAGGAAATTGTCTGACTTATGAGGTCTATTTTCAAAAGTTTCCAGCAGCAAGGCTAGGGCCTTGGCAGTTACTATGTTGGTGGATTGAAGTTTGTTGTTGAAAATGGCTTGATTCCTAGCCAACCAGATTCCCCAATAGATATATTTTGGGATTGCATTCCAAGTTTTAGTCCAAGTTGAGATGTTGTTCAAAGAGTGTGGATATCGATCTTTCCAGGATGCGAAAAGACTAACCACTGAAGACTGCTAAGGGATTTGGGCATTGAGCCCCATGATTGCTTGCAACTAGACCTCTTGAGAAAAGGGGCAGTCAATGAACAGGTGATTGATTGTTTCCTAGTCCTTGCAGTAGAGAGGACATATGTGTGGACCTATGATTCATCTTTTCTCTAAGTTTTCCCCAGTGAGGGTCCTTTTGTGCATGAGAGTCCAGCAGAACAAGTTTATTTTTGGGAGTCCAAATGGGTTCCAAAATATGTTGCCAAAGTTTTGTAGTATGGATCTAATGTTGTTGTTCTTGGAGAGTTGCAAAACCCAGCCGAGCTGAGTAAGTTCCAATCTTCTCCCATCCCCACTTGTCCTTGGAATGCAAGTGTACAAGAGCCAGACTCGTGATTTTATCTAATAATTGGTGAAATTGAGGGAGCAATCAATCATGGGGGCGATGTAGGTCTCAATTACTCCAATTCCCTGCTGAATCCCATGTGCAAATGTCAGCAAGATTATGGATACCTTTTTGGGTGAGCCAGTTACACAAGTTTGCTATATTTGGTGCCATGCTTAGGATTTGGAGACCCATTATCTTGTCTTCCCATAGCCTAATTCTTTTCCCATTTCCTGGAATTATGTAGATCTATTCTTTGAAGAAGTTCCAGCCTTGGCTGCAAAACTTCCATAGCGTGGTTCCTTTTTGTGAAGCTCCTTCATCCATGTTCTTTATTGAGAGTCTGTGCAATTAGTTTTTAATTATAAATTGACTTACAGGGTGTCTTTGGTTTGAGAATATTTTCCAAAGGATCTTCCCTCCCATTACCAGATTGGCCAAAACAAAATCTCTTACCTAAAGTCCACCTTCAGGTATTAGCCTTTTCACTATGTCCCAACTTACTATATGGAGGTTTTTTGGCTCCCCTTTCATCCTTGCCATAGAAAATTTTGAATAATCTTTTCTAACTAATCAATGATCATTTTTGGAGCTAAAACGAAAGAGTCCTACTAGATAGAAAGGGATGAGAGGACTGACTTGACCAGAGTGAGCTTCCCAGCTGTGGTATGCCATTGTCTACCCCAAGAAGTCATTTTTTCCTTGATTTTGCTGATAATTTCCATCTACTGAGGGGCCTTAGTAGTGACCAAGGTTAAAAGCAAGCCAAGATACTTGAATTTTTCCCATGAAACATATCTGATGAAGCCTAGGGCTTGGGAAATCGTGAGAATAGATTATTGGTCTATAACCTAGCCATACACTGCACTTTTTCTATTATTCACCATAGCTTCGGAGACTCTGCAGAAGCTTTGGATTACTCTGTTGAAGGCTATTGCTATTTTAATAAAGGCTCCTCCTAAAAGGATAGAGTCGTCTGCGAACAATGCATGGTTGATTATGGTTGTTCCAAGTATCACCCTGATTCTAGGAAGTGTCTCGTTGAGCTTCTCACCAAAGAGATTTTAGCTTAGAGAGCCTGCCAACAGAATATACAGGAAGGGGAACAGAGGGCAGCCTTGCCTGATTCCCCTTGTAGCTTTGAAGTAGTTTGTAGGTCTACCATTTACTAGTGGGGTTATCCAAGGTTCTCCAATGCATGCTTTAATCAAATTAACAAATTCATAACTAAAACCAAATACAGAAAGAACTTGGAGAAGAAGGAATGTCTTACTCTATCAAAGGCATTCACCATGTTGTTTGATTAGCATACCTTGCTCTTTGCGCTGGTGGCTGGAATGGATGATTTCCTACACCAGTATCACATTGTCCAAGATATGCCTTTCTTTGACAACCCTCCTTGATTGGGAGAGATGAGTCTGTCCAGCAGAGGTTTTATTCTATTAGCAAGTGTATTGGTGAGAATTTTGTACGACGCGTTGAAAAGCGAGATTGGTCTGAATATTTTGAATGTCTCTGAGTTGGCTACTTTGGGAATTAGGGCTAGGAAGGTGGATTTTGTGCTTCCTCCCACTTTGGATTTTCGAAGGAATCCTTTGATAATTTGGTACAAATTAGCCTTGATGATATCCCAGTAGAGTCTATAGAAGTGTATTAAGAATCCGTCTAGACTTGGGGCTTTGTCTATCTTCCATATGACATTGCTCATTTCTTCTTCATTGAATGGCTTCAGGGGAGTTTCATTGTGATGAGCCCCAAAATTGGTAACTTGTTGGGCTCATTTGGCCTAATTATCCTTGTTCAGTCCTTGTTCAATCCTTCATTTTCCATAGCTTATGCATTACTTTCAGTATGTTTATGTCATTTGTACAAATAAGGGTAGTCACTCTTCCTAGGTGGCTAACACGTGCTCATTTCAGGTTTTTTGACACATGTTGGAGCAAAACCGAGCAATCATGGGCTAAAATACAACCAAGCCTGAGGTGAGTATTCATAGGGGTGTTGTCTATGGCATTAAATAACCCTTCCTAGGGATCTTCGCCCCCAACTCTGAGCTCCAAAGACCGCTAACACCGAATCTAGAAGGTAGCCAAGCATATTTTGGAAGGGATTGTCTAACTCACAGTTTGGACAGCTGAGTTCCATAGATTGAGGAGGCTAGCTAGGGCCCTCATGATGTATAAATTTTGAGGCCTCAGCCTTAGTAAGGGACTTTTGAAACCATTGCATATTTTGCACCACAGTGTTGATAGCTTTACTTTGTTCTCTTGTAGGCATTTTTGGCATAACTCTTATGACTATTTTTTGATAATGAGAAGCAGTCAGATTTTACATCAACTATGAGTTTTCTATAGGATCCATAGCTCTCAGGGTTGGGCCCAACCTGAGAGCTTAGGGCTTCCTTTCTGTACTGTTACTTTTCCTTTATGCATCACTGTTTCCCTTTATGCATTTGAAACGTATTTCTATTAGGCAGATTTAGTTATGTTGCTTGGATAGATCACTGTTTATGAATAGAATTGCTTCAAGTGTTTTGGTAAGATAATAACAGAAAAATCTCCAAATAAAAGGGACAACCACACTCTCGGTTTCACCTCATCCTTATTGGATCAGGGGTTGGAATTGAAGAAACAATGTTGCCCCAACAAAAACACTAGTTTGCTTGACCATCCAATCCTTAGTGCATTGTTTTCCTTTGCAGAAATTAGTTATGGGTTTAGATCTCTGAAATGTTTCTTTGCACAGCTGATGTACATGGTTTTCTTTCCAACAAAGCTATTGTTCATTCATGTTATTGATACTTAGACTAGATTAGCTAGGACTTTGATCATTTGCAAGACTTTGTTGATTCGGTTGAATGTACACCGTGCAGGGCATCTCCACCACTCTTTCATCCACCTAAAAATCATTTGAGCCACCTGTTCCATATCCTAGCTGGTTTCCTCATCTCCCATCTATCCTTTTTCCAGATAAGCCTACCTACTTGCTCAATCATTGCCTTAGCCTTCTTCAAGCCAAGTCAGCCTTCTACACCTTCTCACCACTCCACCCACCAGTTTCTGGGTTACTCCAGGCCCCTATCCTACCTCCTTATCCATCCATGCATCTTCCCTCACTCACCCATCCTCTAAAATCTGCTTTTTAAACATCCTGTAGAAATTTCTGAACATCCTGTAGAAATCTCTGAACATCGTGTAGAACCCCTGCAGACTTCCTGTAGAAGCTCACGAATGAGGTTTCTTGATAGCCAGAATTTGTGAAACTATCTGGAAGGGTGTTGGTGACTCCTTAGATCCTCTCTGAAGCTTCCCAACCTTTTCCAAGTATTCCTCCTCCTTGATCCACCCTTGCACAGTCAAGAACAGTGAAAGCATATGCATGATAAAACTGACAACTTAATCAAAATTACAAAAAGATGTTTTCTTAGGATAGAGGTAGTCTAAGCACATGTATTTTACCTTCATATAAGTAATGGCATCTCTTTCAGTAGTTTGTATGCTCATCCTTGCATCAGTAGGACTAGCTGGTAGAATTAGGGTTTGCTAGGGTTTGCGCTTTTCTCTAGATTTTCAATCTATTTTCGCAAATAGATTATCTTTCTTCAAGTTAGCTTTCATCCATCAATTACAAAGCTTCTTCTAAGATCTCATAGAATTTTGCTTAAGCTCCTAGTGGACTTGTGCCAACTGACCAAGTGACAGCTGCGACAAGAGCTAGTACTTGTGCATACAGCACCGTCGTTTCCAAGTTTGTTACGAACGACTGGGTTGATAAAAGTAAAGAAGGGAGTCCCAGGAGTTGTAGCATTATTGCTGCAATACTGGAGCCCACCATCCTTTTTGGTGCCGTTGCCGAGGAAGCGTGAGAGTATTGGTGATTGTTGCTTTTCTTCTATTTTTTTCCTACAACCTTCTGCTATGTAGTTTATTTCATTTCCATTCTGCAACTTCATTTCCGCAAAAGTAGAATAGACATTTCGTGCTTTCATAGATTAGCATTTTAATTCCACAATTTCAATTCTGCAAGCGTAGATTTTCATTTCAATTCTGCAAGCGTAGCTTATCATTTCAATTCCGCAATTTCAATTTTGCAAGCGTAGCTTAGCACTTCATTCTTGCAATTTCATTTGAGCAAAATAGATTGGTCCTTTCCTGCTTTCATTTCAATTCTGCATTTTCATTTCAGCAAGATAGTTAGTTGCAGTTCAATCTATTTTAGTTTTTTAGGTACCAGCAGAGAAAAAAAATAAAAAGCAATTAAAAAAAGTCTTTCCATTTCATGCCTCGTAGGAACAGAGATAAAACCGAAAAATTCTTACCCATCACCCCCACCACATCACTGAGTCAAACTTCTCTCTTCTCTGGTGACAGTGAGCCAAAAGAACCTATAGGTGAACCTCCTGAGATATACGAAGATCCTATAACAAAAGAAGAGTTAGGGAACACTCCATCTGAAGCCATGGCTGAAAACTGAAATGGTAGAAGAGAAGATGAGAGAATAGAAGGTGCCTTTCCCATCCGAGAGACCAACGGAGACATGAAAATGAAAAACATAAGTCCCTCTGCTCTACCTTACTTCCATGGACTGACTACTGAAGACCCTGATACCTTCCTATTTGAGTTTGTTGTCCTTTGTCGAACTTATGACTATGCTGAGGATGAGCAAAAGCTGAAACTCTTTCCCTCTACCCTTAAGGACGAGGCATTACACTGGTTCATGGGGTTACCTGGAAACAGTATCACCACTTGGGCTCAGATGCAGCAAGCTT
Source organism: Pinus taeda (assembly GCA_000404065.3). NCBI lineage: Eukaryota > Viridiplantae > Streptophyta > Pinopsida > Pinales > Pinaceae > Pinus > Pinus taeda. Next base: position 170,079 of record APFE030429258.1, read on the forward strand.
TCAATACGAAGTACCGGGACTATTGTAGATCCAAGGAAACTAAGGGAGAAATCTTTCGGATGACCATGGGAAGCGATGAATCTTTAGAAGACTACGAGGAAAGGTTCCAACTCAGTTATAAATGGGCCAGGTGCACACTTGACCTGGAATCTCTGAAGCTGGTTCTGCTCTGAGGAGTCCCTGAAGACCTTCTGGACACCCTTAACATGCTGGCTAGAGGAGACATCTACCAACTACCTTACGAGGACATAAAGACCGTGTTTAGAAACCATTCTAGGGCAGCCCAGAAGAAAGGTAGGGGTAATCATCTTTCAGCTAGTACCTCTTTCTCCAAGCATGAGTTTGCTAACCAGATGGAAGACCTCAAGAGCGAAATGAGACAGACTATTGCCATGCAACTTGATACCTTTCGAATTCAGCAAAAGAAAGAAGAAGGTGAGAGGGCTTTGGCCATTTTTTTTCCTAGATGCATGAGGAAGCATCCCAAGAATGAGTGCCCATTGCACTAAGTAGAGGTATGTTTCGTTTGTGAGGAAGACCACCCTACCAACCAATGCCCTACCTTGCTGGGATTTAAAGCCATGTACCTAGGGACTGAGGTGACTACTGAGCCTCTCTACTTCCTCAACCAAAGGAGGCCACATGGAACCAGACCTTATCAGCAGGGGATGCAAGGGCCATCCCAAGCTTATTACAACCCCAACCAATACGCTCATATACCTTCTTGGGGCCCCCTTGCTCATCCTTCCTAGTCTGCACCTCCTCCGTGGTCTTATCCATCTCCATACCACACTCAACCTCCTTCTCACTTGTTTCACTCTCATGCCTAGCCACAACCTCAGTGGAATGCACCTCAGCCAGGGTGGAGGCCCCAATACAACACTCCTCCCGCCATTCTGCCTCCACCACCGGCTCAACCACAACCATTACCTCCTGCTCCTCCAAGACAACCCCAGATGCCTGCTCAACCAAACCCGAACCCCAACAACAAACAGGCCCAGCAGGTATATACTGGGGAAACAACATGCCCTACCTATGTTGTGGAGATCCAAGAGATCAACCTGCAATCTGGGAAGGTCCTTCCAGAGTGCCAACCTCCTCCCCTAGAGGAGGAGGAAGAGAAATAGGAAAGTGAACCCCAAGCCATTCCACCCTTTCCTGAGCGACTCACAGTAACCACACAACCCAACCTAGAAGAGGATGGGCTTCTGGGAGAACTCAAGCAGTTGTGTGTGAAAATACCATTTCTCCAGGCCATAAAAGATGTACCGATATACAACAAATTGATTAAGGAGAAGTGTTTCAAGCACCCAGGCAGGCGAAAGAAAGATGCCTCAACTGTCAATGTCATAGGACAACTGTCCGATCTCATGTTGGGGCAAGTAATATGTCCAAAGTATTTGGACCCTAGGAGTCTTGTAGTTGATGTCCACATCAATGGCACCATTATACCCCACACTTTGATTGATCTAGGGGCCACCATTAATGTGATGACCAGGGACACCATGCTTAAGCTCAACCTTCAGAGTTCCCTAAGGAAGACCTCGACAGTGCTGCAATTGGCAGATCGCTCCACCATGACTCCTGAAGGGATTGTGGAAGATGTCTTGGTCTCTGTTGACTCCTGTGAATACTCTGTGGAATTTTTGGTCCTTCAGCCAAAGGCAAAAATCACAAGATATCCCCTCATTTTGGGAAGGCCTTGGCTGGCTACTGCAGATGCTTACATCAGCTGTCGAGCCAGAATCATGACCATCAAAAATGGGCCTATGTCCAAATAGCTGGTCATATACCCTGCTGCCCAACCTCTGCTAGAACATGAATTACCCCTCTGCTTGGAAGAAGGAGAAGAGGATGAGGTCTACTCTACACCATTATGCACAGTAGAGGCCACCAGGGGAGGTCCTCCAACTGAGGATGATTTGATTGAGAACTTAATCCAAAATCCTCCCCGTGCACTATCTTGGAAGAGTTGGTGGAAGATACCCAGGCCAATGCTTTAGTGGACCTATGTACGACTGATCTGACCACTCCCAGAGTTAAGAATGTGGAGTTTGGCCTTGAGAGGACTTTGAAGATAAGCTCCTCTCTCTCTCCCTCTCAAGAAAAGGAGCTATGTAGCTTCTTGACCCGCCATTTGGAGGCTTTTGCCTAGAGCTACAAGGAAATGAAGGGAATCCATCCCTCGGTCTGTACCCATCATATCTACATTAAGGAGGACTATAAACCAGTCAGGAAACCTCAGAGGAGAATGAATCCAACCCTCAAGGACATTGTTAAAGAAGAAGTGCAAAAATTGTTGGATGCAGGATTCATCTACCCCATCTCGGATAGCGAATGGGTTTCCCCTCTAGTGTTGGTACCCAAGAAAAATGGGAAATGAAGAATCTGTGTGGACTACAGAGAACTGAACAAAGCCATCAAGAAATACCACTTCCCTTTACCTTTCATAGATCAAGTGTTGGATGGTTTGGCAAGGAAGAGGTTTTTCTCTTTCCTTGATGGGTTCAACGGGTATAATCAGATCCAAATCAGCCCAGAGGACCAAGATAAGACCACCTTCACTTGTTCATGGGGTACCTTTGCCTACCACATCCTTACCTTTGGGCTATGTAATGCCCCTGCCACTTTCCAGAGAGCTGTATTAAGAATCTTTATCGAGTTGGTCCATGATTCGGTGGAAATTTATATGGATGACTTTACTCCTTATGGCTCTAACTTCCAGGAAGCCTTGTCCAACCTGGGAAAAGTTTTGAGCAACTGCATTGAGATGAACCTATCCCTCAGCCCTGAAAAATGTGAATTCCTGATCACTGAAGGGACCGTGTTAGGTCATACCATTTCTCGCTAGGGATTACAGGTGGATCCCAGTAAAATTGCTATCATAAAAAAGGTTCCACCTCCTCAGAAGGTGAGAGAAGTTCGGAGTTTCCTAGGCTTAGCGGGATATTACAGAAGATTCATTAAAGACTTTAGTAAGCTAGCCTCGCCATTGTTTGGCCTCTTAGCAAAATATGTTGATTTTAAATGGTCTGACAACTGCCAGAGGGCTCAGAATGAAGTGAAGGATAAGTTGGTGTCCGCTCCAATTCTGAGAGGCCCAAACTGGGCCCTACCTTTCCACATCCACACTGATGCCTCAAACAAAGCCATAGGGGCAGCCTTAGGACAAGTTGAAGAGAAACTTCCATATGCTATATACTTTGTCAGCAAAAACTTATCCAAGGCATAAATGAATTATACGATAACTGAGAAAGAGTTCCTGGCCGTGGTCCATTCCCTGAACAAGTTCCGACACTACATCACTAGCTATCAAACATTTGTACGTATTGACCATGCTGCAATTAGATATTTAATGAATGAGCCTGATGTGAATGCTTGTATTATTAGATGGTTACTTTTGTTGCAGCGATTTGATTTGACTATCGTTAACAAACCAGGTAAAGAAAATGTTGTTGATGACTTCTTGTCTAGATTGGATTTTCCTGCAGGTGAAGAAGGAACAATGGATGACTAGATTCTAGATGAGCATCTATTTGCTATCTTAGTACTCTCCGCATGGTTTGCCAATATAGAAAACTATTTGGTCTCAGCATAGTTCCCTTCGCATCTATCCTCAAAGGAGAAGAGCAGAATTGTGAGGAAGAGTGCCTCATTCACTTGGATAGGGGGCAACCTATTCAAACTTGGCCCTGATCAGATCTTAAGGCATTGTGTAAGGGAGGAGGAAGTCTTTGACATCCTCTTAACCTGTCACAATGGGCCTTGTGGAGGACATTTTGCAGCCAAGAGGACTGCCTTCAAAATTCTACAGGGAGGCTACTATTGGCCCACTCTTCATCAAGATGTCAGAAGATATATCAGCCAATGTGACCAATGCCAAAGGATGGGAAACTAACTCTAAGGGACGAAATGCCTCTCCAACCTTAAGTGACTCTTGAGCCATTTGAGAAGTCGGGTATGGATTTTGTGGGTCCTATCAACCCTCCTTCAAGGCAAAAGTATTACATCATTGTGTGCACAGATTATCTGACAAAGTGGGCAGAAACCAAGGCAATCAAAGCAGCAACAGAAGAAAAGGTGGCTGAGTTTTTAAGAGAACATTTTCTACAAATTTGGCTACCCAAGAGAGTTAGTCACCGATCAAGGAAGCCAATTCACCTCCAACTTGATTGAAGACTTGCTTGCTCATCACAAGATCAAGCATAGGACTTCCACCCCATATCATCCTCAAGCGAATGGGCAAGTGGAAGTCACCAATAAATCATTAGAATGGATTTTGACTAAGGTGGTGAGCAGCAGCAGAAAGGATTGGGTAGATTGCATGGTTGAGGCCACTTGGGCCTACAACACCACTTGGAAGACCACAACTAGTTTCACACCCTACGAGCTGGTCTATGGGAAGAGAGCTTTGCTGTCAATTGAGTTTGAATACAACACATTGAGGATGGCAGCTCAGCTAGACCTAGATCTCAGCCATGCTCAACAAGAAAGGTTAATGCAGCTGAATGGGTTAAATAAACACTGAATGCAGGCCCTCCTCCACTCAGAATTGATTCAACTTCAGAGGAAGGTATGGAATGACTGGCACCTCAATGACAAACAATTCCAAACAAGAGATTGGGCGCTGTTGTATGATTCCAGACATAAGGATTTCAAAGGGAAGCTGATGACAAGATGGCTAGGACCATATGCATTGAAAAAGTGTAATGACAGTGGTTCTGTCCTTATCTGAACTATTGATGAAGAAGCCATCCCCATGCTCGTCAATGGGCATCGACTAAAGATCTACAGGAAACCTCTTTCGAGGCAAGAGTTCATCAAAACTGTGGAAAAATCAGTGCTGGTCATAGAGAAGGGTTTTGCCTTTGTTTTGGGCACACCCTAAGCATCATTATGTATCAAAAGAAAATAAAAAATAAAAAAATAAATGCAAGAAAAAAAGATCCTTGGGTGAAAACCTTTTTGAGGCGCCCAAGGCAGATGGTAGGGGTGAAAACCAAATTGAGGCGCCCCTGCTGTCTCTCCGAAAAATTGGAATAAAAGGATCCTTGGGTGAAAACCTCTCTGAGGTGCCCAAGGAAGATAGTAGGGGTGAAAACCTCATTGAGGCGCTCCTGCTGTCTCTTAAAAAAAAAAAAAAGGGAAGAAGAAGAAGGAAGAAATTGAGGAAAAACAAACAAGCTTAATCTCTGGAAAGTGTTTCAGGTTGCAGGAACACAGTGCAAAAAGGAGGCCTCTCAACTCAAGGAAAAGGGTCCCTACCAAGCTACTAAGCAACCTCACATACACTCCCTCCATGAACACTCATTTTTTCCAAGGTTTGGACACAATCTGGTCATGGTTCAACCTTCTATAGGAAGCTATAGGACTTTCTACAGGAATTTCTATATTTCTACAGGAAACATCCTGTAGAGCTTTTGGGCGGGCCAGAATCGATTATGGAGAAGGATTTGAAGCTTGAAGCCCGTTGAGGAGGCATGCAACCACTCTTTTCTTCCATCCTCCACTTGTTTCACCTCCTTTCACCACCACTGCTCCCATCTAGTCGAATATACCTACACATACATACCAGAACCCTGTTTTTTCAGATAAAAATTTGTTTTTTTCAAATAAAAAATAAGGCATTCTGAGGTTCGCACACTTCACCTGTCAAGGTGACCTCAAGACCCTTCACATGTGAACGTGACTCCATGCACCCCAGAAGGAGAAACGGCTATAGGATGTCCTACATGAATCCTGTAGCAACTGATCCAGCTGGAGCACATACCATGAAGACACCAACAGCTTGCGAAACCGGTGCATGCAGCATTCCCCACCAATGAAATGGGTATCAAAGTCTTGTAGCCAGCAACAGCCAATGAAGAGGATCTCCAACACCTTTGCACGACGCAGCAGCAAGAAAATCCAGCATTCCTCATCCCGAAACTTGAAAAAACCACGTCCACAGCCGCACAGGTAAGTGCCTAACCTTATTTCATCAAATTACATAAGCTATACTCTAAATGTGCATGACTATGAGAATGGACGGATTGAACAAGTTTGGTTGCCATTCAACTGGCCACCAAAGCCAGTCAGGTGGCCTCGTAGGATCCGAATGGGCTTGGTTATGTCGAAAAGTCGGGTAATTGACACGTGGGAAGTGTCTAGTCGGGAAGAAGTGACGGTATGACAGGAATGGCGGCGGTGAATGCAGAGGGAAGAATTCGGCGGTCAGGGACACATTGGGGAATGATAGCCATGACGTCAGCCAACAGATCGGTAGGGATAGCTCACCCCCGCGCCATGAATTCTACAGCATTTCAAAATCGGCCAGTTGAATAACTTATGATGCACTGCAGTCATTTATGCTCACAACTATTTGCAGCCGAGTATGCGTCCTCCTCCTATGCAAGTTGTTAGCCCGAGTTCTCGGTCTATTCAAACGTCCTGCTACCACTCAGACTAGTCCTGCACCACCGTAACATCCTCCAGAAGCCGAGAACGATTTCTACAAGAAGTTGCGCTACAGGAAACCTAGCATATGAAGCAACACGGATTGTTCACGTCGAGGGTGGCAATTTTCAGTGAGGTAGGCCTGAACATAACTTTCCCATGAAAATAATTCCAAAGGTGGTGAATTTGACGTATTGAGGGGGGTAGGGAAATGTGAATGAAAGTCTGTCTATGAAGTCAAAATCCTTTTTCTTATCGCTGCCTGAAATTGTCTTCGTGGTCTGCATGCGAGATTTCCTCCACGATTGAATTAAAATCCCTCCTGTAGAAATTGAGACACTGTCAAGGCACCGGTAAAAATTGTAAATTTTATATGACTGTGTGTATAATGGAGACGTAGCTCTACAGTCCATGTAGAAAAATCCCGAAGTCCTCCTTCTGTTTACGAGCAGGCAAGTTCAGCACAGGGTAATTGACACAAATTTATCTCTTTTTTACGCTCTGAGAAGGAAATACACCCAGAACTCCCTGTCTACTTGAAATCGCGAACAAGCATATAGTTTTTACCATGTCAGGAGGGTTCATTAGAAAAGAACCTTTGGACTCCAAGAAATTACAGGAAACCCCTGAGGTGGTGGACTTGTTTTCCCGTGCACAATGGATGTCATTCTGTGATAAGCTTCAAGGTCACGATGACGAAATTGCAGAAAAAATCCTCAGGTCCCTAAAGCCGAAGTCAAAGACATTGGCTGTTGTCAACTTCAGAGGATTAACCCTCAGGCTCACCCCACAGCTCATCAGTAGAGTAACTGATCTACTAATGGGGGTACCCTTGGATAAGGAGGAGAGGAATTTGGGTCATAAAGCTAAAAAGAGTTCTTCTTGCCAGAGGAGCAATTCTCGGAGGACAAGAATGGAGTTCTAAGAACTAGCCTACAACCATTTTGGAGTGAAGTCAACCTCCAAATTATGAATTATATTACGTGTGAGTGGCGATTTAGCATCGTGTATGGACATCATTTCCAGTTGCTCACAGAACTCAGACACCAAATGGACCTGCCCTCAGAGCAAAAATTGAGCATTCCTTACTTCCTCCTGCATTCCATGACTGAGTGTGCCACCAAACTGAGAGAGGGGACACTAGACCAGCTAGCCCATCATGGGCTTATCAAGCTCCTCATGGAAGATGCACTCCACACTTTCACTGTCCCTCTCTCCTGGGAAATCTTTCGGAATATTTCAAAGGATGATGACATCCGAGTTTTGGTCGAGGAGCTCACTTCCTCCAGCAGTGAGGAGAAGGAGCATACTCAGGCAGAGAAGAAGGTTAAAGAACAAGAAACCCCGGGAAAAACACCAAAGAAAGAACAGAAAGGAACACAAGAAAAGGGGCAAGCTGCCAAAACAGGGGACGGTAAAATTACACCAACACCCAGGGAGAAAATACTACAGGGCAGGGTAGAAAGGACTGAGAAAGTCCAAGTCAGTAAGGGCGCCCCTAAGCAACCTCAGCCAAGTTAAAGGAAAAAGTCCCCTCAGCCAAGCAGGTTAAAACAGTGCCCTTGACTTCTACAGGAAAACAACAGACTATTTCTATAGGAAGTTTAAAAATGGCTTCTACAGGAAGCCAGAAAACAACCGCTACAGGACTTTCTACAGGAAGTAGGAAAGAAGGACAGCAGAAGGAGAAGTCGGCCGAAATTCTAGCTAGGGAGGCAGCAGCTTTGCTGGCCACTCTAAGTACCTCTCCCAAGCCAAAAGAGAAATGAAAGAGGGAGACTCTTCTGTATTTTAAAGCGAGAAGGAGTGTGAGGATTAAGATTGGCAGACCCCAGCCTCCATCAAAAGAGCCAATCACAATTGTGGATACCCCTACCACACCAAAGGATAGGTACCCCTCCAAGGCATCCATTACTTATGAGTGGGCGAGCCCGAAAACATCCTCATGGAGGGAAAGAATGGAGAAATTGAGCTCAGAAGCCTCTCTAGAGGATGTTGAGGCTATCTTATAGGAAACTTTGGCTAGGCTGAAAGAAACTGAGCAAATGGAAGTAAGAGCAGCCAAGTCACCACAGGAGGAGGAGAAGACCAATGTCATCATGGAACCAAGCCCCTAGCCCAGTCTGGGCTCTTATTATAACTTTTTGGAGGCTAGCAAAATTATTCCTCAAAAGTTCACAGTGCAACTGTTTCTAGCACTAGAGGAAGAAAGAGTACGAACCCACACTTGGATGAGGATCGCTAAATCCAAGGGGGTAGTAGATATAGGGCCTCTGGAGGAAAGGCTCAAGGAAACACAAAGGGAGTTGGCAAGAGTAAGGCATGTGGAAAGCTCCCAACAAGCCAAGTTAAGAGAAGAGAATGATTTTCTTAGACAATAGCTACAGCTACAGGGACAGAGAAGAGGAGACGACACAACAGCTGAGGACCCCCTCAGCAGAACCTCAAGGAAAAGAAGGGATGCAAGCTAATCTTGAGGAACTTAACCAGCAACTACAGGAAAGGGAATTGCAGGCAGGGATAGAGATATAATCCCTAAAATAGTAGATGCAAGAAAAGGAGGCACAATTGGCCTGCATGGCCAGTTTGGTAATGGAAGCTCTACAATGTAGAAAGCAGGCCAAATCCTATAGCCTGTACCTAGGGGATCAGTGCCTGCAGTTCCAAATCAACACATTGGCACAAAGGGGTATCTCCCACATCCAAAACCCCCAACAATTCATGGATTTATGTAACACTAGTTCATCGGAAGATAAGGCTAAGCTTTGAGAGTTTTACCTCCATAATTTGGCCCTTCCAAACATCACCTCGTGGGACCCCAACACAGCAGTAGGGGACATGCAGCTGATGGAAATGACCTCATGGTTAAACCACGAAGGAAAGAGAGCGGTTGAGGTTAGGAATGTCATGGACCGGGAACTACATGAACCACTACAGATTAGAGCAGAGCCAGGGGACCCCACAGCATTGATATCCACTCACCAGCACCTAGCAACCAACTCTCAAGCTTTATTAGAGTACATGGATCACCAGGCCCAGGCCATAACACACTTCGAGGATATGGAGCGATTATTATGGGACAATTGTGTTCATGCTTGCACATGTAGGTGGAACACATTGTCCCACAGCCTCAATTCCTGAGAATATCACACTCCAACTAGAATGAGGGAGGCCTTGGCATGAGTGCCTCTCTACAAGAAGTCTATGCATAACCTCTAGGCCAATTGGATAGGCCTCAAGCTATGTCCACCCTTGCTTTTGGGATCGTTAGAAGGAGGCATAGAAGAAGAAGAGCATAAGCAGTGGGAAGAGGTGGAAAGGAAGTCCAGATTCCATGATAGTGCGGAGGAAACTACTTCAGGAGCCTAGGATGTGAGGGTGGTGATTAAAGCAATGAAAGACGAGGAGCTAGACTAGTTGCCCAGAGGATGGGCAACCCTTTTAGCAGGGGGGTGATGATGAGCCCCAAAATTGGTAACTTGTTGGGCTCATTTGGCCTAATTATCCTTGTTCAGTCCTTGTTCAATGCTTCATTTTCCATAGCTTATGCATTATTTTCAATATGTTTATGTCATTTGTATGAATAAGGGTAGTCACTCTTCCTAGGTGGCTAACACGTGCTCATTTCAGGTTTTTTTGACACATGTTGGAGCAAAACCGAGCAATCATGGGCTAAAATACAGCCAAGCCTAAGGTGAGGATTCGTAGGGGGGTTTTCTATGACATTAAATACCCTTCCTCGGGATCTTCACCCCCAACTTCTAGCTTCGAAGACCACCAAAACCGAATCTAGAAGGCAGCCAAGAAGATTTTGGAAGGGACTGTCTAACTCACAGTTTGGACAACTAAGTTCCACAGATTGAAGAGGCCAGCTAGGGCCCTCGTGATGTATAAATGTTGAGGCCTCAGCCTTCGTAAGGGACTTTTGAAACCACTGCATATTTTGCACCACAGTTCTGTTAGAATTACTTTGTTCTCTTGTAGGCATTTTTGGCATAGCTCTTATGACTATTTTTTCATAATGAGAAGCAGTCTGATTTACATCAACTCTGAGTTTTCTATAGAAGCCATAGCTTTTAGGGTTGGGCCCAACCTGAGAGCCTAGGGCTTCCTTTCTGTACTATTACTTTTCCTTTATGCATCACTGTTTCCCTTTATGCATTTGAAACGTATTTCTATTAGGCAGATTTAGTTATGTTTCTAATTGGATAGATCATTGTTTATGAATAGAATTGCTTCAAGTGTTTTAGTAAGATAGTAACAGAAAAAGCTCCAAAGAAAAGGGGCAACTACACTCTCGGTTTCACCTCATCCTTATTGGATCAGGGGGTGGAATTGAAGAAACAGTGCTGCCCCAACAAAAACATTAGTTTGCTTGACCATGCAATCCTTAGTGTATTGTTTTCCTTTGTAGAAATTAGTTATGGGTTTAGATCTCTGAAATGTTTCTTTTCACAGTTGATGTACATGGTTTTCTTTCCAACAAAGCTATTGTTCATTCATGTTATTGATAGTTAGAACAGATTAGCTAGGACTTTGATCATTTGCAAGACTTTGCTGATTCGGTTGAATGTACACCGTGTAGGGCATCTCCACCACTCTTTCATCCACCTAAACATCATTTGAGCCACCTATCCCATCTCCTAGCTGGGTTCCTCGTCTCCCATCTGTCCTTTTTCCACATAACCCTACCTACTTGCTCAATCATTGCCTTAGCCTTATTCAAGCCAAGTCAACCTTCTACACCTTCTCACCACTCCACCCACCAGTTTCTGGGTTACTCCAAGCCCCTATCCTACCTCCTTATCCATCCATGCATCTTCCCTCACTTACCCATCCTCTAAAATCTGCTTTTTAAACATCCCGTAGAAATTTCTGAACATCCTGTAGAAATCTCTGAACATCCTGTAGAACCCCTGCAGACTTCCTGTAGAGGCTCACGAATGAGGTTTCTTGATAGCCAAACTCTGTGAAACTCTCTAGAACGGTGTTGGGGACTCCTTAGATCCTCTATGAACCTTCCCAATCTTTTCCAAGCATTCCTCCTCCTTGATCCACCCCTGCACAGTCAAGAACAGTGAAAGCGTATGCATGATAAAACTGACAACTTAATCAAAATTACAAAAAGATGTTTTCTTAGGACAGAGGTAGTCTAAGAACATGTAGTTTAACTTCATAGAAGTAATGGCATCTCTTTCATTAGTTTGTATGCTCATCCTTGCATCAGTAGGACTAGCTGGTAGAATTAGGGTTTGCTAGGGTTTGTGCTTTTCTCCAGATTTTCAATCTCTTTTCGCAAATAGATTAGCTTTCTTCGAGTTAGCTTTCATCCATTAATTACAAAGCTTCTTCTAAGAGCTCATAGAATTTGTCTTAAGCTCCTAGCAGACTTGTGCCAGTTGACCAAGTGATAGCTGCGACAAGAGCTAGTACTTGTGCATACAACATCGTCGCTTCCAAGTTTGTTACGAACGACTGGGTTGATAAAAGTAAAGAAGGGAGTCCCAGGAGTTGCAACATTATTGCTACAATACTGGAGCCCAACACATTTTCCTCCTCATTAACCATGCTTGGAACATGCTTAAGGAAGTCATGAGTTTCCTCATTATCCTCCATGCCTTCTTCTTTGAACACGAGCTGAAAATGAGAGGATTCCGCCTCTTTTATCAAAGTTGTGACTTTAAGAATGGTCCCATCTGATGAGGTGATTTTGGGAATGTGGTTTCTAGAGAGGCGGGTATGAATTTTCTTGTTGAAGAAGGTTGTATTCTTGTCCCCAGACATAAGCCAGAGATTGTGTGACTTAAGCCTTACATATTATTCCTCTTCTCTATATGTCTAGAGGGTGTTGATTTGGTGTTCTTTCTCCCTATGAATTTCTACTCTAGTTATGTCTTTAGTCTCCAGGCCCATTTGGAGATCCAGTAGCTACTTTGTGCTTTGTTTTCTTTGGGTAGTGGGAGAGACTGTGGGATTTTTTATCCATTGCTTTAGGGATTTTTTGATGGATTTTATCTTTTTCTCCCAAACATAGCTGGGTGATCCTTGAACATGAATGGACCATGCCTTATTCACTGTATCCAAAAACCCTTCCCTGCTTGCCCATAGTGGTCTAAACCGGAAGGGGATTGTTTCAAGGTTTTCTTCCTCTTCCATTAGAAGGAAGATGGGTTTATGGTCTGAGTTCCACTTTAAAAGGATTTTTGTGGAAATGATCATCTTCTGGCAGAGGAAGGAACTCTGAAGAAGGAATTTGTCCACCCTAGATGAGATATGCTCCTCCCCTATCCTGTTATTTGTCCAGTTGTATAGCCCTTTTTTTGGCTTGAAGTCCATTAAATCTCATTGTTGAATCAGGTTTTCCACTAAGAAGAGGAAGTGGTCCCTGCTGTTGGTTCCTCCTCTCTTTTCCTTTGGGTCTAGGATTAGATTGTAGTCTCTGGCAATAACTATATTATTGAGGGAGTAAGCTTCCAAAAAAATCAGTCAGGATTTTCCAGCATTATTCCTTTTCTACATAGACTATAGGAACATAGAGATTAAATAGAGCAATGTTTCTCTTACTTGGTAGGTTTCGGTGTTCAGTGTAAATCCAGTGCTGTGTCTGAAAGGAGCTCTCAAGCTGGAATTTTGTAGCCTTCCAGAGAGTGGCTAACTCACTGCATGTACCTCTAGCACCTACCTCTTTTCCAGCTTTTGTTTTCCATTTTTCTTTGTTGAGTTGCAGAAGGGCTTCTCCTTCTATTTTCGTCTCTTGGAACATGAGGATCTCGGGAAGTTCTAACTTTAATAGGCTCTTGACTGCTTCAGCTTTTTATGGGTTCCCTAATCCTCTACAATTCTAAGAGACTAATTGCATTATTTACTAGTAGGGGTTGGGGCAACACCTCCCTTGGGAGGCCCAGTTCTATTATTTCTACCGATAGACATCTCTACAGTGACTTGATTGCCTTGCATTTTTTCTCTTTTTGCTTCTTCTTCTCTGGCCTCTCTGTGATATTTCCTCCTCACTCTTTTCAAGGGCCTCTCAGGTGTTTCATCTTCCAAGGATCCCGATGTCTCAAGGGTCTTCTTTCTTGTCATGTCTGCATAGATAGGGGAACTTGTTTAGTCAATTTAGTGTCCTAAATTACTTTGCATAAATTATCAACTGAGGTTTGTAAGCTGATGAAGTGTAGTGCACTGTATGTTCTTAGTTAACCCTTATTACTTTGTTGTTTTGTATTTTACATTATTTTGGGGGTTTCTGTTCTTTGATTCCTATTGATGTACAATTTGAACTATGAGAAACTGAACCTAAACTTCCTAAAAGAAAACTAAGAGCTTAAAACTAGTCAAAGTCTAAGTTAAAAGAAGGGAAAAAAAAAGCATATGTCCTATCTTGTCATCTAATCCTAATTCATAAATATAATTCTTAAAAACAAAAGGTAAAGTTGTAAGCCATGTTGAAATAAATACAGGGAATGAAATTAACTAAAGTACTTCTAATTACTCTAACCTTAAATTTTGAAAGCTAACCTCCTTGAGATGGAATACAAGCAACTATTATACTTCATGATCTAGAAAAAAACTAAATAAAAACATAAAGAAGGTAACTGATTGGTTTCAACCCTTATGTAAAGTGAATGTTTAACCATTTAGCTTAGGATGGATATCATCTTGAAATGGTGATAAAAAACATTCACTAATACAATGCATTGACAACTTGAACTAGGAAATAAATAACAAAAATAGTGAGTAAACTAATCAACAATGCATCCTCATTACTTTTAATCTTACTCTATTTAGAAACAAATTTGTTTCCTTTATGAAATGGATTGGAGAAATAAGACTGCACAATTGAATTCTAACATTATGCTACTGATTAGAACTAAAAGAAATCAAACTACAAGAAATCAACCTAAGTTACAAACACTGCTAAAAGAAAATGATGGAATTAAAACTGAACAGAAAAAAACAAATGAAAAGAAAAACTCTTTCAGTGCAGGGGCCCTCTGCAACTGACTGGGTTGAGCTGCTAACCTAATTCAAAATTCTCCTTCAAATGATCATCAATCAACACACGGTTGTGTATTATAAACAGGAACAAAAGTCCAAAATTATAGAGCTAATAAATGTGAACTTAATACATTAGAAACTTCGAACCGCTTTCAATTCTGTACAACTGGTATTTAAAAGAAAATATTCATAACTATCCTTTGAGGAAAATTAGCTACAGGTGGTCTACACATATCACAACTGGACTACGTAAATGTTTGATCAGCTATAGGTGACTTGAATTCGAGCAAGATGGTTGCACAGAACTTTTAACATGGGTGGCTGATTTGAGTTAATGCTTAAACATAACTTTTGGATTTATTGATTAACCATGAAAGGGTAGACAGAGAGTCCTATTGCTTTTGGGTTTCATATGTTTGACTCCACCTTTGACTGTGGTCTTGAGCTGGCTTTTTTATCAATCTAGGCTAGGTGACTAGGATAGGATCCATGTCGAGACGATTCCAAAGATGCCCATGTGGCCAGTTTCTTCATTTGACACCTATAACCTTCCAAACCACAGAAGTAGCTATGGAACACACAGTTAGTTGCAGAATAGGCTACATTCCATAGCTAATTTTCAAAAACTTATTCAAATAGAAAAAACATAAAAGTATAACATGTCAGTAATTTAATGTCCTCCTTGAGACAAAATCTATTATTTATTAGTGATGGGGATCTGTCTTTTTATGGAAAAACAAGGGAAAGAAGTGAGAAAAGTTGTCAAGGAGAGGATAATTCTAAGGTTCAACATACCCCCACTGTAAAATCATTGCATGTCCCCATTCAATTTTGCCAAAAATGTGAACTCTTATTTCCTATTGCATCTACTCAGACACATCTGCTAATACATCTAACTTTCTTTTCTTGCTCCTCTTTGAAGTGACTACCATCCTAGGTTTCTTCATGATAAGTCTGTATTTAAGGTTGATGAATATCCTTTTCAAGTTTTTATTCTTCCTCTTCAACTTCCAATTCTTCTTGTGCGATAGCCCTAGGTGCAGTATTGTATTATCATGAATGGATTTATCCAATTTGCTTTGTTCCTTCAGAGTTTCATTTTCTTTCTTGATATGCTTGTTAATATATATAACTCATAGATTTCCCATTTGAGAGAGTCAGTTAGAGGTTCTTGTGGATTGACAGGTTGTTCTGGATTGGCTAAGGATTTTAGATCCATTGAGGAAATTTTCTTCTCCAGTGACTCTATGTAATCATAATTTTGTTGTTGCACTGGGTCTATGCCTGGAGATCCTCTATTGGGGCTACCTTCGAAATACTGTTTAGGAAAGTTTTGAGGATTTTGTGTAAATGTAACATTATCAAGAGATGGTACTAGGGTTTCTTATTCTAGATTTATGAACTCTATTCCCTTTGATGATACCTTCTTTACCATACCTCGGAATCTAAGCTCCTTCTAAGTTGTAGGGGGCTTATGTTCTCCTCCTTTGTAAATTTTTTCTCCTTTCCTATCTTTTCCTTTCCCTTCATTTGTTTCCTAATCTCTCTCAATTTTTCAAACATTAATTGTTCATCATCTTGCTGTAATGAAGATTCAGGTTTGTTTCCTGTAATTCCACCAACTTTCTTTTTTATCCTCCCTTTTCTCTTGATCTACTCCCTAATCTTTGTCAATATTTTAGAGACTGGTTCTTCATCATTTTTCTATGTGGAGGACTCAGGTTTACTTTTAATGGTCATAATGGTCTTTTCCTCTTACTCCTTCTGACATTACACTCTCCAAGTGATTTTGCTGCCTCTTGGAAATAGTTTCTTATCAAGAAGTTTTCCCAAGTATCTCCTATTCTTTTCAAATGAAACTCAACCAATATTTTTACCAACCCATGATGGTACATAGTTGTGTCCATGAATTTTATTTTCTTCTATACATTTGAAGTGATCCTCCTTAAACTGTTTAGAAGAAAGAAGCAGAGGTTGATGTTTCCATTTTCTAGAAAGTTCATCAACAAATGTATATGATAGACATACATGCATCCGAATCTCCCCTCACAGGGAATAAATTTTTGTAATATCAAAAGCATGCTTATCCATTTATTTTTAAGTGCTGAAATAAGAATTCCTTTTCTAAACATAGTGACATCCATACCTAGGTTCGTGAGGATTACCTTCCATGATAAACTATGAAATTCTTTATTTTTGAACCATCTCTCACCAAGTCTTGGAAGTTCTGTAGCCACTGCTATGTAAGATTATGTTATTGCAAACTTAATGTCTCCAATTTCTACTTTTGTACCTCAAATGATCTAGCAAAATATTTTCTGATCTCTTTGTGATAGCCATCAATTGTTTCAATGAATTTGATCCATCCAGTGTTCTACAACATCTCCTTGAGTTGTGGGTATCCTTCCATATATCTTTCCCCTACGGGCTCTATCCTGACAATGAGTCCCATGGCCTCTGATTCGTAGAATTTTCTAACCTTTAGAATTACTTTCTTGATCTATGAAATGGACTGACTACGGGTATGGTGAAAAAGAACCATGGACTTGCATGGAATAAGTAGACGGTGAGGCTTTGGAGAGACGTGAATATGTTGGTCACATCGTAGTTTTGACCGTTAATGGATGGAGTTATTAGGGACTGTTTAAGTACAGAGTGTGGAGAACATAGTGGAGGTGTGGTATGATGAAATTATTATAGACCATTTGGTATTGAATGTGGAAGATGTGGCAGAGATGTGGTATCATGAAGTGGCAGTCAAATCAAATGATGACTTGTTAAGAAGACATACAATCATTCATATTATACATGACTTATGTTTTTAACTTGTTATTTGAAATAAAGTTTGCATTTTACCTTTATAACTTAACCTTTTTCTTGATAATTATTTTGGTGTTGATCTATAGGTACTTTGAGCATGGTTGATCTCCAAAACTTGATTCTTCAATTTCCCTGCATTCATGATTTATTTGTGAGCTGTACAGTTATGCCAGAGTTGATAAGTAAGTTGTAGCTACAAAATCATATTAGCTGCAGAATGGAATCAGCTGAAGAATGTGAAAAGAAGGAAAATTGAAATATGGCTATGGAATATGAGCGTAAAAATAAAATGGAAATGGGTTATGATAGTGAGATGGAATGAGGTGTAAGATAAAATGAAAAATAGGGTGAAATGGGTTAAAACTGTAAAAAGATAAAATGTAAATGGAATATGACAATGAGATGAAGTGGAACTGTAAAATAATGAAAACAGAATGAGATGGAATGACATTATGAATTTGCAGACTCTAAACTGTAAATGAATGTAGCTTTTCGTCACTACTTATTACAAAAAGGAAATGGAAAATATAGGATGTCAGAAATCTCTGATTTTCGTCCTCTATTTTCTATATAAGTATGCCAATCAATGATTGATTTTCAACCTCATACAATTTATTATTATTATTATTATTATTATTTTTTATAGGAAAAATAAAGACTAATTTAGTGGAGAAGAAGAATTCTTCTTCACTAGATTCATTTCAGAGTTATTCTCGAAAATCTTAATGAACTCCTCTCTTGAAATTGGTTTTTGATATATCTTCAATCGATGACTGTTCACAAGAAGAGGTATTTTGCTTCCATCTATTGTCCTTATATTTACTGCTCTGTTATTAAAGACTTCTTCAATCTCATATGGCCCAAGCCAATGAGTTTGAAACTTCGCTTGAAAATATTTGAACTTTGAATTGAACAATAGTGCCCAATCTCCTTCTTGAAACTTATTATCCTTAATATATTTATCATGCCATTTAGCCCTCTGTTGTTGGACTATACTAGTTCTTTGAACATCATCTTGCTTGATTTCATCAACTTCATTTAGTTGCTCCAATATATGTTTCTATGCCTCTGATAAATCCAGTCCCAATTGGACTGCCATCTTGAAGGTTTTGATTTGAAACTCTATAGGGAACAAGACTTATTTCCCATAAACAAGTTCATAGGGTGTATGTCCCGTAATGTTCCTCCATGTAGTTTTATAGGCTCATAAGGCTTTAGGAAGCCTTTCTACCCAATCTCTTCTATGTAGATGCACAGTCTTTGTGAGAATTCCTTCAATCACCTTATTTGTAGATTCAACATGACCATTTTCTTGTGGATGATAGGGAGTAGATTTCCTATGTTTGATCTTGTAATCTTCCACAAGACCCTTCACCATTTTAGATGTAAATTGAGATCCCTGATCTATCGTAATTTCTCTTGGAACACCAAAACGAGTGAATATGTCCTCAAAAAGAAAATTAACTACAGATTTTTCATTAGCAAAAGGTAATGCTTTGGCCTCTACCGATTTAGTGACATAATCAGTGCATACCAATATATACATCTTTTGCTTAGATGGAGGATTAATTGGTCCAACAAAATCCAAGGCCCATTTTTCAAAAGGTTCAATGAGTACCTGATTTTGTAGTGGCATTTCATTTGAAGGAGCAGGTTTCCTTACCCTTTGGATGATGTCACACCTCCTGACATATTATTTGGAATCTTTGAAGATGGATGGTCAATAATATCCTAAAGAAAGGATTTTATAGGTTATACTCTTATCATCAAAGTGCACATGGCTCATCATGACATGCCTTAAGAATCTCAGGCATTTCATCTTCCCTAACACATCTTCTGATCATAAGATCTGGGCCTGTTTTATAGAAGTCATTACTGATCCATGAGTATGTTGCACTTATCTGAATGATTTTTATTTTCTCTCTAGGAAACAAATGTGAAGGCAATTTCCATGTGACTAAGTAATTAGAAATATCTGCAAACCAAAGAGTTTGAGTAGTCACTACAAAAAGATATTCATCAGGAAACTTATCTTCAACCGGAGTGTCATCTTTGATATTTTGAATTCTGGACAAGAAATCAGCAACTATGTTTTGTTTTCCAGGTCTATCTAGCACAGTAATATTGAATTCTTGCAAGATTAAAATCCATCTTGTAACTATGCCATTAGTAATAGTTTTATACATTAAGTATCTAATTGAAGAGTGATCTGTATGAACAAAGGTTTCATAGCCTGTTATATAATGTCTGAACTTGTTGATTGCATGAACAACAACTAAAAATTCCTTTTCAGTTACAGTGTAATTCAACTCAGTGGGAGTCAAATTCTTACTTGTATAGTAGATGGCATAGGGAATCAAATCTTTTTGTCCTAATACAACTCCCAGAGCTATATCTGAAGCATTTGTTGAAATGTGAAAAGGTAGTTTCCAATTTGGACCTCTCAAAATGGGTTCTTTAGAAATTAATTTTTTTAAAGTCTCAAATGCTAATTGGCAATCAAGATTCCAATTGAATTCACAATCCTTAGTGAGTAATTTGAAGAGTAGGGATGCTATTTTAGTGAAATTTTCTATAAATCATCTATAGTATCCTGTAAATCCTAGAAAACTTTGAACATCCTTTTGGCAATTTGGAATCGATAATTTAGAGATGACTTCAACTTTATATTTATCAACTTTAATCCCATCTCCTGAAATGTGATGCCCTAAAGCAACACCTTCTGTAAACATCATAAAATATTTTTCATGGCTTAGTGAAAGGTTTGCTTCCTTACATATTTTAAGAACCTTTTTCAAATTTTCCAAAGCTTCTTCAAATGTATTCCCATAGATTGTAAAGTCATTCATATATACGTGTACACAATCATGTATTAGATCATAAACAATTCCTAGTACTGATCTTTGGAATGTTGCAGGTGCATTACATAACCTAAAAGGAAGTACATGGTAGGCATAGGTTCCCCATGGACAAGTAATGTTGTTTTATCTTGATCTTCAGGTGCCACCTGAATCTGATTATAACCACTAAAACCATCCAAGAATGAGAAATACTTCTTACCTGCTAATGTATCTAACACTTGATCTATAAAGGGCAATGGAAAATGATATTTAGGGGTAGCTTTATTCAATTCTCAATAATTAATGCACACCCTCCATTTTCCATTATTTTTAGGCACAATTACTAAAGGGGAAACCCATTGGTTGTCTAAAATTGGGTCAATGAAGTTTACATTCAGCAGTTTTTGCAGTTCTTCTTCCATAATTTCCTTAATATTTGGATTCATCCTTCTTTGAGGTTGTCTGACAAGTCTACAATTTTCCTCAATGTAGATATGATGTATACAAGTCTTAGGACTAATTACTTTCATGTTAGTTATTCCCATTCATATGTAGTAGAATTTCGTTGTAATGTCTTAATTATCTTTTCCTGTTGTAATTTCTCCAAGTTATTGTTTTTGTTCAATGTTCTCCCTGGAAATATTTAAATTGTAGAGCTACCAAATTCTTCCATAGAATAAAGAGACATCTGCCTAGATGAAAAATATTCAATATTGGAATTTTCTTGAAATTGATCATGTTCATATTCTAGAGATGATTCAAAATTTTCCATTGTATTTAAGATTTGATTATCTTCACTAATGTTTGAAATAGTAAAGAGAGGTTGAATGTCATTTCCATCATCAATCCATTCTTTTTCATATATTTATATGATTGTTCTTGCTGGAGGATATAGAGTGAATTCCTTTGTTGAATTCCCATCAGAAATATACATATCACCATATCTACAGCTAATGAAAGCATCAGCTGTGGCTAGCCAAGGTCTTCCTAATATGAGTGGATGTCCTCCTAGATTGTTCTAGGGGAATAAGATCATAAAATCAACAGGATATTCCCAAGAATCTAAGGATACTGAAATATCTTCTAACTCTCCATTTCGTTTGATTACAGATATGTCTGCTAATTGCAGTAACGTAGGTGTGTAAAGAAGATTAGGAAGCTTGAGTTGTTCCATGGTTTGTTTTCTCATTATGTTTATTGTTGCTCCTAAATCAATCAATTTATTTGCAATTTCAACTCCATTGATGTGTTTTTTCAAAATTGGACTTCCTGGATCTACATTTTTTGTATGGCAATTTTTCCCATCATTATACCTGTTATTTTTCCTACCAGGTGAATTTTTTTGTTTCCTTTGATTTTCTTCCTTGTTTCTTTATGCTCAACTCCTTTATTATTTTAGCTAGGTTTGGAATCTCCTTAATGGATTGTAACAAAGGGATTTTGATACAGACATTTTTCAATTCATCTAGAAAATCATAATTAGGCAACATGATATGCTTTTCTACTTCTCTATCAAATTGTAATCATTTGGGAAAAGTAGGTGCAAAAGTGGATATTGGTTGCTCAATGATAAGAGTTGAGTTCACTGGTTCTTTTTTTTTTTCATTTTCAGTATTTTTGTTTTGGAGAGATGTTCCCTCAAAATTTTTATTGGGTTGTAGAGAATCTTCCTCAGAATTGTTTTGTTCCTGAATAAATATAGAAGGCCTTTCCTTTTCTAATATCCTACCAGATCTTAGTTGACCATCATTGAGATCTAGAGGAGTGATCATATAAGTTGGAAATTGTTGTCCTTCCACCATGTAAGTATTCTAAGGATTTTTATTATTGGGTTTTGGTAATGGTTGGGCAGGTAGATGATTTGGTCTCTGCTAAAATGGCAATAAGAGTTGAGGATTTTGGTTTTGTTGTGGAAATGGTAATGAAAGTTGAGGGTTCTGATTTTGAAGTTGTGGCTACTGATTTTTTTGTGGAATGTGTGGGGGGGGATAATTTTGATATGATGGAGGATATTGATAATATTGAAAAAATATCCCATAAGGATTTTGTACTCCTTGAGCCCAAGGTTGAGATTGAGATTGAGGTTGGGGCAAAGGTTGCTACAAATAATTCCAATTTTGTGGGGGTTGAAGATACATTTGATTTTTAAATCCATGATTTTGTGGCCCCTACAAAGGTCTTCTAGAGACAAAGAAAAGAGGTTCTGCTGAATTTGAAACTGTTTCTTCTTGAAAAGCAATCTTAAGACCTAGAATCGAATGACAACCCTTGCTCTCATGGTTTTCTGAGCAAATCATACAAGTCTTTATAATTTTTGCATCCAAAGGACATTCTCTTAGAGCATGTTTTTTTCTACATTTTGGACAGAAAATAGCTAAAGCATCAACCTTGGTTTTCTGCTTGTTTTGCAACTTAAGGGTGTCTATTTCCTCACTAAGGCTCCCTAGAATATCTGTTTTGAATTCATCAAGCATATTACCAATTTCTGCCCTACTCATTGATCTAGTTGCAGATTTATTTACTCTAACAAGAGAAGGATCTCTTAGACCTTTCCCAGTTTTGGATTTTTTTCTTGAGAGATGAAAACATAATTCTCCTATGTCATTTAATGGGAGTTGAGAGATATCTCCCTTCCCCATCATGTTAAGGATATCTATCCACTCATCTCTAATGGCTTTTAATAAAAGAGTTTTTAAGGTATCTTCATCTAAATTGTCCATCTTTGCTCTTCTCAAATTATAGTTGAATCTCTCAATTAAATCCTCTAAATTTTCATCCTCTCTTTTCATCACTTTGAACACTTCATATTTTTTATTGGTAGGCATGCAATAATCCAAATACCTATCCAAAAACACTTTTTTCATGTCATTCCATGTTTTGATAGACTGAGTGAGTAACCTGATGAACCACTTCAAAGCAACTCCTTTCAGTGTTGAAGGGAACAACTTAAGTTTTTGAGAGTCTTCTAAATAATCATAGGTTCTACACAAGACTTCAAACTCAAATAAAAATGTTTCAGGATCCTCACTTTTTAACCCATGGAAATTTGGGAGGATAGAAGGTGAGATATTTTTCATTGTGCCATTTGTTTCTTCATCCACTATAGGGAATCCAAAATAATTATATATTTCCATATTTCCTCTACCTCTTCCTCTACCTCCTCCTCCAAAAAGTGTGAATTATCCATCCTCTCCTTCTTCTGCCATTACAGTTTCTTCAGAGTCAGTATAAGGTTCAACCTGCAAGGTTACTTTCTTTTCCTCTGGTTCTTCTATTAATGGGATATGGGAGAGAGGTTCTACTTCTTCTTCCTCACCAGGTATTCCTAATTCTTCAACTAAAATGTGCTCCCCTGTAGAGGTGAAAAAGGCTACTCCTGTTGTTGGAGGCCCAAGATTTTTCTCTTCTAGGACTGCCTTAGTAGATGAAGTAGGAGATTCTTTTGACTGGATTTCTGACCTTAGAATTTCAGGAGTTCTATGGTTAGGAGTATGAGCTTGAGATGGAGGTGTATCTCTTCTTGCTCTTGTTGGAGTAGGTGGTGTTGTAGGAACTGAACTCCTTCCTCCAGCTATAAATCTACACCTAGAGTCAATTTTCTCTATGCATATCATTTTTTTTTTAATGTAAGAGATAAGGTTTACCTAATTACACTTCCCTAGCAATGGAACCAAAATGTTTAGTCAATTTAGTGTCCTAAATTGCTTTGCATAAATTATTAACCGAGGTTTGTAAGTTGATGAAGTGTAGTGCACTGTATGTGCTTAGTTAATCCTTCTTACTTCGTTGTTTCTTATTTTATATTGTTTTGGGGATTTTTGTTCTTTTATTCCTAATGATGTACAATTTGAACAATGATAAACTAAATCTAAACTTCCTAAAGGTGAACTAGGAGCTTAAAACTAGTCAAAATCTAAGTTAAAAGAAAGAAAAACAGAGCATATGTCCTATCTTGTCATCTAATCCTAATTCATAAATCTAATTCTTAAAACCAAAAGGTAAAGTTGTAAGTCATGTTGCAATAAATACAGGGAATGAAATTAACTGAAGTACTTCTAGTTACTCTAACCTTCAATTTTGAAAGATAACCTCCTTGAGATGAAATACAAGCAACTTCTCTACTTCATGATCTAGAAAAAAACTATATAAAAACATGCAAAAGGTAACTGATTGGTTTCAACCCTTATGTAAAGTGAATGTTTAACCATTTACTTTAGGATGGATATCAGCTTGAAATGGTGATAAAAAAACATTCACTAATACAGTGCATTGACAACCTGAACTAGGAAATAATTAACAAAAATAGTGAGTAAACTAATCAAAAATGCATCCTCACTACTTTTAATCTTACTCTGTTTAGAAACAAAGTCGCTTCCTTTATGAAATGGATTGGAGAAACAAGACTGCACAATTGAATTCTAACATTATGCTACTGATTAGAACTAAAAGTAATCAAACTACAAGAAATCGACCTAAGTTACAAGCACTGCTAAAAGCAAATCATGGAATTAAAACTGAAAAGAAAAAAAAAAAATGAAAAGAAAACCTCCTTCAGTGTAGGGGCCTTCTACAACTGATTGGGTTGAGTTGCTAACTTAATTTAAAATTCTCCTTCAAATGATCATCAATCAACACACAACGTTGTATTATAAACAGGAACAAAATTCCAAAATTACAGAGCTAATAAATATGAAATTTGTAGGTTTTAACCCCTAGATTCAAAATCGGGACTACTAGCTTGATTTTTCATTATGTTCCTTTCAATGTTACAATACATATTTATACATGTTGAAGCATCCAATACCATGGACCGAAAACCATCGCGTCGAAAATTATGTGCGAAAATCATGCACAAAGCTGTAGGTAGGTCCACCCAACCTAACATACGGTCCAAAACCAAAATTTGTGGGGTTACCTGCAACCATCAAACCCCCTGTGACTCCCCCCTATGCAATTGATGCAATGAAGGGGGGGCTATGCCCCCATTCTAACCCCCCGGTTAACTATGTGGGCTAGTCATGGAAAGAATATAACACAACCCAACATTCTCCCACTTGTTGTTTTCTTTCCATAGGGGGCCACAAGAGAGCTTAATCATTTATCTAGCCCTGCAATGCCCATTGTTTCTCTACACCAAGAGAACTTCTCAGAGCTCACAAATTTTGTCAATTCATCTATAGTATTCATTAAATTGTCCACCTTTACCAGCAACACCTTTTTGTCTTCTAATATATCCCTCACAAGGTGATACTGAACATCAATGTGCTTTGTCTTTGAATGGTAAGCGGGGTTCTTTGCCAAGAAAATTACATTTTGGCTCTCACTGTCTATTCTTATAGCTCCCTGTACTAACCCCATACTTGAACACAATCTATGTACCAAACTATTTCCTTGCTTGCATGAGTGGTTGCCATGTATTCTGCCTCTGTAATTGATAGTGCCACTACAAATTATTTCTTACTCATCCAATTGACTGCACCTCCAAATAGGTTAAACACATACCCACTTGTAGATCTTCTCTAATCCAGATCTCTAGCCTAGTCCGCATCAACAAAGCCATGGATATCCAAAACTCTATCCAATCTTGGTCTTCCTTGGTAGCACAAAC
>APFE030429258.1:198221-217948 GCA_000404065.3 Pinus taeda
ATGAATTCTAAAACACAGAAAATAAAAAATGTGAGAGCATAACACATAAAACACATATACACAGAGATTTTCCACTAGATCCCAAAATTGGGACTGCCAGCTTGATTTTTCATTATGTTCCTTTCAATGTTACAATACATATTTATACATGCCGAAGCATCCAATACCCTAGACCGAAAACCATTGTGTCCCAAAAAATGGATCAAAAACCATCACCTCCAAAACCATGTGCGAAAATCATGCACACAACCATAGGTAGGTCTGCCCAACCTAACATAGTGTCCAAAACCAAAATTTTCCAGGGCGTTGCCCCGAACCCCATAGAGTGGGGTTACCTGCACCCCTCAAACCCCCTGTGACTCCCCTCGCTATGCAATTGGCGCAAAAAAGGGGGGGATCTGCCCCCTTCTAACCCCCCAGTTAACTATGTGGGCTAGATGTGGAAAGAATATAACACAACCCAACACACTTAATACATTAAAAACTTCGAACCCCTTCCGGTTTCGTACAACTGGTATTTAAAAGAAAATATTCATAACTTTCTTTTGAGGAAAATTAGCTACAGGTGGTCTACATGTATCACAACCGGACTGTGTAAATGTTTTATTAGCTACAGGTGCTTTGAATTCGAATAAGATGGCTACACAGAACTGTTAACATGGGTTGCTGATCCGAGTTAATGCTTCAACAGAACTGTTGGATTTATTTAATAACCACGAAAGGGTAGACAAAGAGTCCTATTGCTTCTGGGTGTCATATGTTTGAGTCCACCTTTGACTGTGGTCTTGAGTTGGCTTTTTTATCGATCTAGGCTGGGTGACTAGGATAGGATCCATGTCGAGACGATTCTAGAGATGCCCATGTGGCCAGTTTCTTCGTTTGACACCTGTAACCTGCCAAACCATGGAAGTAGCTATGCAACACATTGTTAGCTGCAGAATAGGTTGCATTCCATAGCTAATTTGCAAAAACTTATTCAAATAGAAAAAACATAAAAGTATAACATGTCAATCATTTGATGTCCTCCTTGAGACAAAATCTATCATTTATCAGTGATGGGGATCTGTCTTTTTATGGAAAAACAAGGGAAAGAAGTGAGAAAAGTTATCAAGGAGAGGGTAATTCTGAGGTTCAACAAAACTAGAGGCACCTTTTGTGGTTTGGACTGGTTCCTCTTACCTTTTGCTTTCTTCCATGTTGTTTGCCTACTGTTCAATCTCTTTATCTATTAGATCTTGGGGTTCTTCTGGTGTGCTGAGAATATCAAAGGGGTTGGTTGATATGTCTGTTATTGGAGGGACAAAACTTCTTTTTTCTTGGTGTTCTAGAGGAGCAACCCTCCCAGAGGAGGCGGATTTCCATTTATTCTTGTTGCTCTACTTGGTTGGTACTAATTTCTGGACATGAGTCCATTGACCTCCCTTCTCTTTCTCAAATACATCCTCTGATTTATTTTTACAATGCTTAGCAAGGTGCTCATAGCCATGGTAGTGTTTGAATTTAAATGGTAGTTGCTTGTAATATAGCACTTGTATGTGTGACCAATCAACCATTGTGAGTTTAATGGCTTCAAGGAGACCTTCCTCCAAGTCTACTTCTACACAAATTCTAGAAAAAGAATAATGGTCTCTTCTTTCTACTTTGTCGATGTATTTGCCTAGCTTATTGCCTATAGTTTCCAAGGATTTAGGGTTCCAGCAGTGAAGAGGAAGGTGGGGCAATCTAACCCAGACTGAAATGGTCGAGGGCACATCCAGGGTTAGGTCAAAGTCTGGAGTCTATTGATTCATATATAGCCTTTGAGGCCACATGAAATACGGGCCATTTCTGAATATTAGGTTTCTGCTTTCTGCTACTTTGAATACAAAAACAAAGAAGCCTTTGCCGACGAAATGGCTTTTTATTCCTGCTTTGACCAGTGAACACCAATTCCTTTGAACCCAGGCTTCTACCGCTTTTGGTGAGGGCCATAAACCTGTGAACTGGCGATAAGCCCTCATTCTGCTATGTTTAAAGCCACTTTCCAGGGCTCTTCAATCGACAGAGCAACTATCGGGATGGATGCCATTTTTTTCACAAACTTCTATTGGTTTTCTATTGCTAGAATTTTATTACAAGCTGCACCCAGATCCCAAAATCCTGCTAACTCAGGTGGCAAGGGAGTTTCCTTTTCGCGACTCCCTCATAGAGCCATGGCTCTATAGCTTCACGCAGTCTCGAGGTTGGTTATGTCTCTTTGTGTGCTCCCTTGGCTTCCTCCTACTAGCTCGGAGATTGCCTTAGGCTCTCACTATCTAGTTCCTCTTGCGTAGGCTGCTCTTGGCTTCGAAAAGGCATACATTGTTATTCAAGGATTTTGAATAGCTTCTGTAGAAACTATATCAAGCAGATATCAGTGTTGAATTTTGTAGCTATGTTTGATCTTCATAATTAATGTTTTGAGCCCTTGATTCCTATGTAATGATAAATATAAGGCATGTTTTTCATGTCCTTGTCAAAAGAGAAAATATAAGGCATGTTCTTCATGTCCTCTTTCAAAAAAAAAGAATTTTGATATTTGAATTTTTTCCTCCATACAAGCCCCATTGTCCCTCCTCCTAGTCAGTTTGACCTCCAAAGAGGCACCCATTATGCCAAAAAAAAATGTATATATAAGGCACTCAACCTCCTTTCCTTGGCACAATTTGGATTACACAAGAAACGATATCTTCTGGGCATAAAAAGAAAATTAGTAGGCAATAAGACTGAAAAAATATAAAGATCTCTCTCTCTCTCTCTCTCTCTCTCTCTCTCTCTCTCTCACACACACACACACACACACACACATCTAACCTCACACATGTGGATCTATCTTTTTGTTGTGACCTCACACGTGTGGAAAAAGGGCTGAATTTTTCTGGGGCATACCGGGGCAACATGACTGAGATTCTTGGGTGCAGAAGCGGGTCAAATTTTTTCCCTAGCAGAGTAGATTAGGAAAAGGTTCTTGAGAAACTATTTAATTTGACTAGGAAGTAGTTGGACCCATTCTGACCAAGTCTACTTTGCTAGTTAGTTTAACCTTGTGATTAACTAAAAGATCTAGGTGTGTTTCTTGCTTAATTGAGGAATTTATCTATGGTTGTTAGGTTTTTCCCACATGTGGGTTTTCCAAACAAGCCCAAACATCCCTCATAATCAAGGTAGCCCTAGTTAAAGAGGCACCCATTCAGCTAGCCAAAAATGTATATATAAGGCACTCGATCTCCTTTCCTTAGGACAATATGGATTACAAAAGGAAAGATATATTCTGGGCATCAAAGAAAAGGAGGCAAGAAGGATGAAAAAGTACGAAGATCTCTCTCTCTCTCTCATTTGACCTCACAAGAGTGGATCTATCTTCTTGTTGTAACCTCGCACCTAGGACAAAAGGGCCCAATTTTTCTAAGGCATACTATGGCAACATGACCTAGATTCTTAGGTGTAGAAGCGAGCAAAATTTCTCCCTAGAAAACCATATCAGGCAGAGGTTCTTGGGAAGCTATATAATTTGACTAGGAGGCAATTGGACCAAGTTTGACCAAGTCTACTTCACTTGTTAATTTTACCTTGTGATTGACTAAAAGATCTAGTTGTGTCCCTTGAAGAATTGAAGAATTTCTCTAAGGTTTTTTGCTTTTCCCCCATAAGGGTTTTCCCAAGGTAAATGTTTGTGTTCTTGTTTAGTGGTCTCTTTATGAACCTACTAGCATTTAGTTTCTATTGTTTAGATCTTCTATGTGATTGGTTTATGATGAATATGAATGCAAGAAAAGAGTAACTAAATAACTAATAAGAAGTAATTATCAGTTTTAAAAGATCCTATGAAAAATCAACAATCTATTGGAAAAATGCCTTTACTTTGGAAAGTTAGTGAAACCATGAGAATGCCATGCAAGGATAATAATATCTAATTATATTTACAAGAAAAATTTATAGGGAGGCATTTTCCGTAAAAATCCTATTTAATGGGATGAGATCTATTTTTAATTTTTTATATGCATTTACTAAAGACGAGATTATGCAACAAGTCTATCTCAAATTCTGAGTGTATTTAGCTCTAGGATTTTTAGCATTGCAAGAATGGTTTAATTTACTGTTCTTTATTTAGTTTATTTGATATTTTTTGTATTTGTTGAATTATTCACTCAAAATACATATTGAAGTTGTTAAAACATGGATTTCTACTCCCATACAAAGATTACATAAATCAACATTTAAGACTTACCTAGGATGGCATTGTAGAAATTTCTTTTAAGGTCCCATATGTTTGGAGAAAAAATCAGCCTCGCCTATTTATGCAAGAATCGAGTAGGATATACCAGCCCTATGAAAGCTATCTGCAGTAACATACTACAAAATCAATGCATTAGAATATTAAATGTTGATATATGAATTTATTGACACAAGAATATTTACTTACCTTAATTTACAATGGGAGAAATGTCCCAAATCAGAAAACATAGCATCAGAAGTTAGAACCTACAAAAAACACATTGGAAAACTAATATAAATCAGCTGAATTTTGATGTATTTTCATCCCACTTAACTTCAACATTCAAAATCACACAAGAGTCAAAAGACCACAAGCACACTTATAAAAGTCAAATCAGATATGGGTAAGCACCTTTGATGTAGAGGACTATTCCTCCAAAGGACAACCAACCCTTTGCATCTTGTCTTCCTGAGGAAATTATATATATAGTAAGAGAAAATTCTTGGAACACTTTTGGATTCCAATGTATAATATTGTAAATACTAGTGCCACTAATACAGATGAGCCAAGTTATTACAACAAATGCAAACCAAAAAGAAACCTTTTGTGCCATAATGATGTAGCACAAAAAGGCCCACTAAGATGGCATAAGAAATGGAAACATAATCTTATAAAAGAAAATGAGTAGAATGTCAAATATGGAAATAAACATTCACATCTAAAGGGAAGAGTATAAAATCTTAAAGCATCTTATGGAGAGGTTTCTTTACGCCCAATTTTTAGCATACATAACTTTTTGGTTTAGACGCAATATTTGAATAGTGAAAACAATAATGAGTACACATAAAAGCACTTACACTTTAGTAAGAAGTAACAAAATGATATTTCTAAGGTTCTGGTATAACTAGTGATAAACAATAAAGAACAATAAGGAATCACTTGAAAATATAATGGAAATGAAATATTGGAAAAAATGGAAGATCAACAAAAGCAGTGCATATACAAAGCTAATTCCCAATACATAATCGGAAAAATTCTAACGATGCTTGACGTATGATTGGATGAAAGAAATTTTTTACTTACTGTCATGTAGATTATGAATTTTAAGATTAACCCTTCACACCAAAGAGAGAAATGCAAAATTTAGAAAACCAATTATGAAACTGATTAAAAACTATGGTTCCAAGGCTAATGTCAAAATTGTTACAACTATTTTTATAGCACTGAAATAGTTATAAGCCAAGATAGCTTCATCGGGAAAAAAAATGTAGTTTCACTTTTCAAAAATAAACTATCCTCAAATCATCATGCCAATTTATAGAGTGTAACCCTATGTGCTGAAATGCTTTTCAGGTCTATGATGGAGGATGTTCGTTTTGATCATTCTTTCAATAGGCACAAAACTCCATTGAGGCATATTGATAGAATTCATGTACAATAGTGATGTGTAATGTACCAGGGTAATTTTTCCCTTAGGGCTTTTCCTTTTTCTAGGTTTTTTTTTCAAACAATCATGAAAACAAAAACTTTATAACAACAATGCACATTTATACAAGAGTAGGTAATGTATGCATGAGTATAGAAATTCCCACTACAATATGATTTTTTCAACCAATACACAATATATTAGGGCTCACTTCCCAAAAAATAGTGAACATGTCCAATCCAAAAAATCCAACAATACAAAATTCCTTCGCAATTTCACAATAATTGTGACAATGCTATAATATTCAACCCAATTGCTTCTACACTACATCCCTATCTAGTGTGTTGATTCTATTTACTGCATCATGGTGGTCACGCATCCTTTATGTGGACAACTACAGAGAAGGTTCCAATTGTTAATTTCTCGCTAATTCCTGGCTCAAACTTCTTGTCCCGAATAATATTGCAATGGTACCAAACTTGATCAATCAAGCCTATATAGGTTCCAAAGTTTGCGTGACTAGAGTTAGATGTCATTTCTCTGAGAGACATTAATAGTCTCAAAATATAAATTGGGGATGGTTCAATTCCCCAAGCACCTTCACAAAGGGGATTGTCCTTTAAAAACTAGGCCCTGAAATTCTTTTTCTACCATTGTACAGTTGATTATGTTGGTGTTCCTTAACATCCACCTCGGGTAGCCCACAATGGTTTCTTTGGTAAGGATTCATTCCTTAGATATGCCTTCCTTATCACAAAGTATACTTCATGTGCCTGAGGTGGATTCCTTAGAGAGGTTGCAATCCTAGACTAGCCTCAGCTATGTGGCCAAAACTTTATTTGTTCCTCTTAATTGTTACATCCTGTGATGACCAGCCAAAAATATTATATCGAATAAATTTGTTGTACCTTATTTGGATTCGTTAGAGAATTCATGAAATTAGACTAGGCCTAGGTGCCTTGGGGTTTATTTTTGCGATGTGATACTTCCTCAGCCAGACTTGGTGACCAAACAAACTCTGAGAATTTGTAGATGAGCCTTCATTGTCTATGTGGAGTGAGCCTTAGTGGTATCCCTTAAAAGTTGGGGATGACCTTCACTTTCTTGTAATGGTTCCAATGAATAGCCTTAGATGATGATGACCATCAGGACCCTTCTATGATAATCATTTGATTTCCCACTTCCTTAATTTATATAGTTTTGTATGCATGTTCTTTGGTGGGTGCACAGCATATGCTACTCGGGGTAGCCCAACTATATTAAATAATATATTGAATGTAATTTTCCCCTATATTGGAATTTGTCCTTAAATTCATCATAATGTTGGCAGAAGTATAATGAATGTTAAGTTATATTTACCAAGTTAACAAATGTTGTTGAATATGTGGTGCATATTACACTCTGTCATGTTTTTGGCCTTTTTGTGGCCACATGAAGGCCAGAGCCTTAGGTAGATTTCCCGTGAAATACACGCAGGACATCACAGTGTAACTCAACTCAACACTGCACTAAATGATGAAGGGGATAAAAGAACCAGATGCTTAGGTAAACCACTAACACAAGAATCTAAAGGGATTTTCTCTAACCAACTAACTTTTGGAAAATCTAAACCAAGCTAGAAGATAGATACAAAATTTCTTAAAAATTCAAGATTATCTAAGTGCTCAATCCCTTCCTTCCACTCTAAGGAGTTTTGCTATATTGAAAAATGGTAGTTACCACCATTACACGACTCATCATTATGAGTCATCAAAATACATAAATGCTTCACTAGATCATCCTTTTATTAGTTACAGCTTTCATGTCAATGAATACAGCTGACCTCTTACAATTGACTGTTCATTTGGGTATCCCTATTCGGTAGGGAGTGTCTATATTTTGGGTATCCCAAAAATTTTCTCTTGAAGCAAGTTACCGACATGTTCCCTCAAATAGATAGCTAGAAGGTAAGGTGCGAAGCCACTTGTCTGCATCCAAACATCTTTTATAGGGATAGAAAAAAATGTCTCAAAGAAGGGAAAAAGGAGATTGTGAAAATTGTACCTTTCCCACAGTAATGTTTCTATTGATTGACAAAAATTGGTCATCCAATGAACCAAGTTGTAGAACCAAACAACTATTCATGCCCTTAACTGCGTTCCTTGCTTGAAAATAAGGAAACCAAGCACATATGTTTAGATCCAAGGATTAATGACTTTTCATCCCTACAATCTTGTGAATATTGTACAAATAAATCACTAGGATGTTGAGATTCCCAAAAGCTCAACATTTGCACAAAAGAACCTACCTTACGCTTTAAATTTGTCATATCTTTGTGTTGATGGTTTGAGGTGTACTGATATAAATTATAAGGAAGGAATTTCTCATTTTTTTTATGGGTTTAAACCCCACAAAACTCCCTAATCCAATAGGATGGAATGAGGCATAGAAACCGTTTCCACTGTTCTAAATGAAATTCGTAGGAACTTTCTCAGATGGAATCAGAATAGTTACTCACTCTCTATCTTTCAAGGTAGTCAAGCCCATGCTCTAGTTTGTATATTTGTGTGTTGGTACTTTGAATTTTTGTATGATGTTTAATTTGTTCCACCTTAACACCCCATTGGGTTTGAGAACCAATTGAACTTGTATTTGTATTCTTGAAGTCTGAGAGCGAATTGAAATTGTATTTGTAGTCTTGAACCCTTGGAGGAAGAGTGAATTGTGAGACATTGACGTCTCTTCCACATCATTAAGACTATTTCTCTCTTTATTGATGTCACATAAAGGTGCTAAAAAAAAATAAAAGAAATAAATAAATAAATAAATAAAAATCATATACTTCATGTATAGAGATTGGTCATCGAGGTAGAATGTCACATGTTATCATAGCCTCTACAAGGTTTTGTATGATAACATCATAGTACATACATAGGAATGTGAATTAATTTTTGGGGTTTGCATATGTTTAAGTAGTAGCATGAGAGATATGGTTATAATCTAATAATATATATAATATAGATATATAATAATATATATATATATATATATATATATATATATATATATATATATATATATAATATATATAATATATATATATATTGTTGGGATTTGGGCAACTCCGTTGTCCTTCAAAATATTATCACTTTGTTGGAGAATAGGTTTATCAATTGTTATGTGTATTATGGCACTCTTGAGAATCTATGGAAGTTAATCTTAGTCCAACCTACAAATTTCAAGGCAAATCTCCTCTTGGCTTTGCAAAGGTACCCTTATTTTCAAGGATAGATCAAATTTGTGAGGAATAGTCTAGTTATTGTGTAATCTTACATAGATAGCCTTCTTAATGAGATTTAATGTGTTTGTTTAGCTTGTCAAATTATGGGCTTTCACATTTTTACCTAATTCTTTGAGGTTTATTATTGCCTAGCTACAACAAAGAACAATTTGAATGACTCATAGTCACTATCCAATAATTCATCACTCTACTGGTTTACAAAAACCCTGGAAATGATAAAGTTGAAGGAGTCCATATCCTTTAGCTTCTTTGTATACACTCTTGTTATTTTTGACAATGTTAAT
Organism: Pinus taeda; assembly: GCA_000404065.3. Taxonomy (NCBI): domain Eukaryota; kingdom Viridiplantae; phylum Streptophyta; class Pinopsida; order Pinales; family Pinaceae; genus Pinus; species Pinus taeda. Next base: position 207,446 of record APFE030429258.1, read on the forward strand.
CTAAGTGAGCTATGTTGATGTTATGGACCGCAAAAATAGTGCAGGCTTCTATTTTTGCAACTTAATGATCATCTTTGTCTATATGTATGAGTCATTTTTGTTGAACCAATAACATGTGGTTTCTTGATTATTTTTTACATACTCATTACTCACCATTCCCAAACCATATGTTATATATGAAAGAAATATATCATTTCCAACCTATTTTCTTTTGTCATGTGTTTATAGTTGCACACAATTCTAAGATTATGTTTTTTTATCTATTGAAATGTTACTTTTGTCAAGGGAGATGTGAGAGCTACCTACATAGGCTATTCAAACCCACAATAGAACACATTTGAGCAATCGTAAAAGGTTGTTGTGTTATGTGGTGGGATTCCACTTCACATTAGATGTGCTCTTTGTCTTTATGTACACATATTCTAGCATGAAACATCGTTGTAATATCTATTGAAGTCTTGACCTTTCTTAGAACTGCAAGACATTGATCTTATATGCACAAATATACATTGGCTATGTAGTCATACTCCAGTAGTAAGGGAAGGCATTTCCACTCTATGCAAAAATTCCATAGTACCTCCCCATGGTAGTAGAAGCATTCAATCCATGGGTATGTGTTGCATGCTTTGGAACTCCTACATTTCTATTGTGACTTGAACTCTCTAATCTAGTCCCACTAACTTATTTTGGTCACTTATGGACATTAATAAACTTTCTTTCAGTGGACATTAGTAAAATTTCTTTTGATTTACTATTCTAAGCTAGTACAAATTGTCATAAACAAAGATACAAAAAATTACATTTACATGTATATAGTTTGAAACAAAATAATCCACTTTTAAGATTTCTATTCAAATAGAAGAATGACATACAATATTCTTGTTGGAAATATGACATCAAAATTCATCAAAACAAAAGGAAAAACACATTCATGGCTGAATGCGATGACAAACATGTAGTTCTATATGAAAAAAAATCATCCATGATGTATTTCAGTCACTAACTTGGCAATGACACAATTCAATATCTCCTCAAGTGGGCACTTTTACCAAATGAGAGCTAACATATCAACAAGTTATTGCCAATAGAGGGATGATATTTCAACTCTAGCCTTTATCCCTTATAGTCAACCATATAAATTATTATGTGGACATGCCAGTGGAAATGAAGAGGCATGGGATTTTAGAAGATAGGCTTCAAATGTGAAGGGATTTAGTGGTGCCTTTAAACCTAGCTTTCAAATTTCAGACATCTTTGGTCGGTGTCAACAATGAATTAAGGGGAATGAAAGAAGAACTACAAATTCTTAATATTATACACTGCACCTCAATTTATTCAGGATTCAAATAAGCTTCTAGAAACAAATTCAAGTAATCTTGAATTCATGAGATATCCTTCATATTACTTCTCAATATAGGGATTTGAATAAACCATATGGAGGGATCACAAGACGACCATCAAGTCTTGCCCTGTCATCCTTCTTAGCATTGACAAGGAACTACCTTTTAAGATATGCCTGAGAAATTACATGAACACTAAGGAACAACAACTGATAACCATTATCCTTAAAGGCCGAGAAAATGTGTGCTACACCTGATTATGTCCACTATTTTCCAACTAAAGGCATGAAATAGTTTGTTTTTTTTGTTTTAATGATTGTTGCACTTGAACTGTGGAAATCCTCCAATAACAATTAATGAGAACCAAAGCATGTATTGAAGCTTGAGTTCTCATTTCCTGTGATAGTAAGTGTCCACCAACCAAAATTTCAATGCTAGACTTTGATTTCACACCTGCGATCATAGCTTCAGTGCATTCTCCCTATGAATAACATCATCATAACCATTCTTAGAAATTGTGTCTACATAGTAACCACCTGCCTTTATTGGAGTGGATAAGGTGGGGGGCGTTACATAAATATCACAATCATTACAGTGTACCATATCCATGTTTGGTTAAGACTCCTTTATGCTTCTAAATTATGGGAATAATTTCTTTCATGTGGTGTATAAGAAACACCTTTTCTATATCCTTCTATGGAAAATGTAATCTTTAGTATAGCATCTACAGGAAGGCCAATTCCATAGTCATTTATAGACTACCCAATTAGGCCTTCACCATGCATACATTAGATAATGAAGTTGTATGTTTCAAACTTTCGTACTAATCTCATAGCAAAATCTTGATGTGAACCTTGTGGGTGACATAAATAAGTAGTGAACACCATGAAACAAACTCCTAAGGGAAGGAACCACTAATTAAATTTAAAATTTATGATAAAAACCTTTTAGCTTGATTTGCTTGGTGGCCTCTAGGATCAAGTCAACATTTTCTCCATGTGTCTCTAGATTTCTTATTAATATAGTCAATTAGTCCACTAAAGTCTTTGGCTTATCATTCACATCAACAATATTACTGCATACTCACTAGTAGAAATAAGAGGCGCATAACGATTCCAGAAAGCATACTTAATTTGTAAGATAGTTGATAAAGCCAAATCCATACAATTATATCTATAAACCAACGATGTTTATCATATTTAGAAATTTTATCAAGGTGTGTATGCTTCATTTTATCTCATCTATGCTAGAGTAATTTTAAAATTTGGCTACTTTGCATGAATGCATGAGCCTCAAATGTATTTTTCCATGTCATGGATGAATTTCCCTAAACCCTTTCTCTCCATTCCAAAATCCTTTCTAAAATAAAAGTCACCATTTCTAAAGATGCTATACAAGAATATGAGTGCTACTGACCTTGATTGCATCAATATTTTTTTTCTTGATGTTAGCAACAAAGTGCATAGATGTGAACTTTGCAAAAGAAGTCACAAAAACATCTCACTGTGTTTGATTTATCATTGTCTACCATCTTGTATATACAAATATTTAGATACTATAACATACAAATATGCATTGGAGATATGTAATTGAATTAGTAACAATTACACTTGGAAAGATCCCAGAGATTATTCAAATGGTAAGTTACCATAAATGGTAGACTTAGACAACCCCATGGAAAATAAATGCTCAGGGGTTGAGTCAGACCCTAATAAAAAGATGATCGAAATTCATTTGTATTTATGCATAAATGAGACATTATTAAAAATATCATAGTTCTTCATCAACTATGACACTATTAACCTTTGAAAACTAAGGAATGTTCAACAAGAACTGACATAGAAAACAACATGAAAGTAATTAAAGACCATTGAAGTACCAATTAGAACCTTCTCTAGTATGTGTCCATCACTTTACATAACACAACCAATTGGGGCATTTCTAGAAGAAAACATAATAGAAATGACCACTGAAGTAATACGCAATGAAATTAGAATGAGATATGTTGATAGTCAAAAATGTTGATTTCAAATGTAATAAGCTCCCCAAATTAAACCAAGATAAAAGGAGTTCAATTTGAAATATAAAAGATCACAAACCTCAACATGCCCATTCCAGTGAAATTCCATCACTGAGTAGTAAATGGGCCCGCAAATAAGATATTTTCATATTGATTTTGACACAATGCATCAGCTTCTACATTTATATGCTTGACCAGTTCTTCACCTTCGACCATCTGATGCCCAACAGTGGAATTTGCAAGTGTCGTGAAGGTACCTATGAACAGTGGCCTTCTACATGTTGGAAATGAGTATGTCTCTCCAAGGCCTTGCTCCAACCTGAAAACATTTTTAAGATCTATCAGAAGAACCCATATTGCATCCTTAGCAAATTAATGGGAAGGACAATCACAAACATGTTCATAGTACTACATAGAAAATTAAGGGTTTCAATGAAATATATCAAACATGAAAGGAGTGAACATTTCAAAAAAAATCCACATGAAACCGATGCAAGTTCAAGTACCAAGTTGTATTTCCAATTCCTCCTCAATCATAGTGTCTCCTGCAATAAAAGACTTCTTGTTTTATTGAATATTCATAGTAGTCAAATTAGAGTGCCATAATAACCAAACAATTTGGTGTTATACCAAAAAATAAATACAGATTGCATACCAGAAAATATGACAACAATCATTTGCCAAATAGATTAAATATAAGGTTAAATATAAAATTCAACCAATGTCTCTAAGGAAATTCATGTTGAGACCAGTGAGTATATGGTTCACATTTAGTGAAACAAAAAGATAAATATAAATGTTGAATCTCAATACAAAGTAAAACAAAAATAAGCTTTAATAAGTAATATAATAAACACGATAGATACTTTAAGAATCCTCCAAAAAAATAGACTTAGAGTTATGGACAATCTAGACTCACAAGTAAACAAAATATCAAGACTAGAAAATAAATACAGATTGCATGCAATAGAATATGACAACAATAATTGGAAAAAAAGATTAAATATAAGGTTAAATATAAATTTCCACCGATGTTGCTAAGAAAATTTCCTATTGACACTCGTGAGTATATGGTTCACATTTAGTGAAACAAAAAGATAAATATGAATGTTCAATCTTAATACAAAGTAAAAAAAAAAAAAAAAAAAGATTTAATAAGTAAATGTTGTAGTGGCTACAACAACCCTCCAAAATTTTTCCTTAGCTTCATTTTGGAGCCTCCCTACCAACCCTAACAGCAGCATGTCTTTCTTCATCAAGTATGCTTGCTTCAATGGTTTTCTTGCAGAATGACAGCCTGTCAATCAAACCTTGATGCAATACCCTAATAGGTTGTTCAAGCGGACTTGGTCCAACAGCAAGATGAGAATCTCCTTCAATAATTTGTGCAAATCTGGAGGGTAACCATCCTTCCCTCTAGAAAATGTGCAATCTTGATTGGAAGCTTATTGGGCCCCAAATTGCGCAATTCTGATGAGCAAGCTTCCCCCAGAAAATTGCGCAACCGTTCCTACCTGGGCTGCTCAGCCAAGAATTTGCACAAATTTGGGCAGTAGTCAGTTTCTCTGCCCAGGAATTGCACAAATCTTCTCAACAACCAGCCCAGCTCCTAGCCAAAAATGTCCATTTTCTCCCAGTAGTTGAGCATCCTCTTACATGTATGGCTGAGTTGACGGTTCCCTTTAGGACTAAGAAAAATATAATTGCATGTATCGACTACTTCTTCCAAGACAACATGCAAAGGCATCCCTCATTTTAGGGACCTATTCTTAGCAGTTGGAGGTTACATGCAAGGATCATTTCAGAAACCTTCCACCAAGTGTCGCTTTCCATAGATTTGTAGCATGCACGTCAAAACCTCTATTTTATAAAAACTCATCAACCAGACGTTGTAGAGCTCATTCCTCACATCAACCTTACAGCTCTGACATCCCACATCGCACCTACGAGTTGTCAACACATTTAGCTCAGTTGTTTTGGGGTAATCCTATTTTCCATATCTTGTGTTGCATTTCTGGTGCTTTTTGTGTTTTTCTTTGTATGAACATTGTCTACTTAATTTTCGAGAGTGCTTGCTATCATTTTGATACATACTAGATTTTTATAGCACCGTTTCATTTTTCATTAACATCTCACTATTGTCACATGCATGAAACTATTTTTTACGAATGGTCACTGATTCGGTGACTTGCCTCACTCACATGTACGTTGTTCTATTTTCTGAATTTGTCATTCACTGTTTGCATGCACAATCATTCACTTATTCCTACACTCAGCATTGCCATGCATCTGCATTCACTTTCGCTTTCAGTTGCCCTTCGGCGAGTCTGGGTAGCCTTGCCCTAGATTCCACCCACCAAGACAACATTACGCAATCCTGAGAGGGAAGGATTTTTCTTCCTCTCAAGAAATGGGCATTTCTACCCACTAACTGTTATCTAATATTTCATTGTGAAATTCTAAGTGATAATGACTACTGGCCTAGAAAATTGCAGAATGTAGTCACTAAGACTGCAACCATTGCCAACTGAGATTGTGCATTGGCAATTCTCGCAGCCACTGGCCAGACTAGACTGTGAATTGCATAGTTCCAATAGTCATTTAGTCTCCCAAAAGCCCAAACTATTCCTTGCATAGTCTTGGCAGTCAGTCTCCCGACTTCCCGGTGGAAATTGTGCAACCTTTATGATCAGTCACACAAGTATGTTGCAAGTAAGATCTCAAGTTAATTTTGGTTTTCGACTGACAAATTTCTTGCCATGAGTTTTTCCATGTCTCTAGGTATAGTAGGTTTTCATGTACCTCTCACCAGTACATGTACAATGGTTTCTAGGAGAGTAGAGTTGAAGACACCAGTCATAGCACACTTAGGGATGCATTCAATCAAGTTTCTATGAGCTTGCCTACTCATGAAGATATCAAGTTGTTCATAGACAAGGACATCAAGATATGATGGCAGAAGCATCACATCAAGAAGCATCATGAACAACAGCTAAAGGCAACATACTAAATGCAATGAATCCAAAAGGAAGATTGTTGACAACACGAAGGTGGAACAAAGTCGTAAGCTCAAGCAAATCCACCGATGATGGAAGAAACTTTGGAGACTGAGGCTATGAGGTGACAACGTGATTTCATGAAGACAAAGAATGGAACAAATAAGCAATTTCATGCACTAAAGAAGCAACTCAAGGAAGAGCATGAGCTACACAGATAAGAGAATAAGTCGTAGTAGGAATAGGAACATCAGGGGGCACAACATGCCCTCATGGATCAAACTACGTCTGTACAAGTTATAGATCCATCCCAATAGCTGGCACAGAGCAGATGTAGTGAGTAGTGTTTTTCATCATATGCAAGGATTCATAATCATGCATGTCATTGTGTGCATGCATGCGATCCAACCCATTCCAATTGGGTGAAGACAAGAAGCAAGTCCAACTGGAGCTGAGCATGTAGTTGATAGTTGATGCACATGACCACCAGCACACACTAGAATATCAGCATGGAAACTATGCATAATTGTGTTTCTAGTTCAGTTTCACCAAGATGACCATGCACATGCTAGCAGACAAGTTGGATGAAGGAGCCACACCAATGCACTTGGATGCAACGGAGGCAAGAGTTCACTTCAGTAAGATGTCATCATGTTGTGAATGCACACCATCACGGGTGACCAAGCTTGGCATCAACTCACCACCTTCACTATCAAAAGCATGTCAAAGAGTTGGTCTCACCACAATAGACTGAGTGTAAGTGATGTCTTGAATGGCTTGCTTAATCCATTTTGTCTCACATGAGGACATGTTCATTGTAATGTAACGTCATGTCAAGTGGAAGTTCAAGTATCAATAGTTGGATGTAACCATCATAGAGTAGATTAAGAGTCATGATGGTAAATGAATTGTCAGAAAGGGGAATGTCAAGGGTCACCCCACTCTTTGTTATAAATAGAACCTCATAACTCATTGTAAAGGCTTTTAGTCAACCAAGCTTCGATAGGAGTATCTTAGAGAGAACTTGGACATGTTTTTAACGAGCCTTGGCTTCTCCACTACACAGATCTAGTACATCTCTTTGGAGGAGCAGGTGGTTGTGGCTGTAACATTTCAGTAGTGGAACTAGTGGTTGGACATGGATGTATTGTATGACTGGAACTTACACTTAATATAATAGAGCCAACATGTTTCATGCATATGTTGTATTGTATTATATGTTATTTGGTTTACTCTAAATGATATATGTATTTGTTTGCTTATGCATGCATGTATCGACTAATCGATATAAGTATGTATGAATCTTTTTGAAATGTTTTGTTGGTTTAACCATCAATTCGGATTTCTTACTAACTTGCTTTCCATCTTGTGATGCATCTTCGCTCGTGTGTTCCCTTCCAAGCCATGTACTATTAAATTTTTCCAAGGGGTGCACTCACCTCACCCTCAGTGTGTTAGAACCTCTCATACACATTCCTTGGCTTACTGCAGCTATCAAAAGCTTGCTACAAGTAGAGACATCTTACTTACCTCTATGCGAAATCATGGTCAAGGCACTACTGTATGACCCACTTATGGGACTCCTACACCAAACGGTCTAAGGTCTGATTGTGACTTCTTACCAGGGAGATCCCCTTACATGTTGGCAGGTCCAGCACCATCAACATTTTGGCACTAGAAGGAGGGCCAGATGACAAGTTGATTCCTCACATCTGTTTTCAATCTCTACATATCTATCATGACTAATTACCGAGTTTCTCTTCCGAAGTGTATGTCTTACGGAAAAAATTTCATCATCTCGAAAAATATCTCGGATAACTTGTCACATAAAAAATTTGATGGTGTATGTTACATAGCCTTGGTTAGGCATGCGGTTAGCATTGTAGGCTCATGCGAAAGACATGGATTCTTTGAAGAATACATGAGTTACGCATTGTTCGTCTACATGCTTCGAGGGAACCCAATGCACTGGTGTGCCACGCTGGCCAGAAAACCTATTCATTCTCTTTCTCATCTAGTCGCAGAGATAGACCGTGATATCAATCACTTTAACTATAAAGAACTCAATAAAGAAATTATGGAAAAAATCACTCGATGAATCCATTGAACGGTTTCACACACACTTTTGTAATCTTGCATAGTGATTCCATGAAGATGATATTGATTGGGAATTTCTCTATGGGAGATTTGAGTATCTTCTTTACATATATGGAAATCTGCAATTCTTGAAATCACTCAAATCCTGCTCATACTCCGATGTTGGAACTACACAATCATGAGTTAGCATAGTCATTGTCACAAGTGACTATTTTCCTTCACCTCATCAAACAGCTCCAACGCTGCAGAGTGATGTGGGAGATCATGCACATACCTATGCTGAACTGTCACATCCTCCCACCCCACCTGATCTTGATATCTACATATATATTTGGCTTGCAAGCCTCTTGGTTGTCAAGTGGATTTGTTCCCTCGACCTCCGTCCTCGCATTCTGTTGATCCTCTAGATTATATTGTCTTGTGTTCTTCCATTATGGACTCCTCACCTATTTTGAACGATAATCAAGTTTTCGATAGAGTTTGTGTTATGTAGCCAACTTGTGCCATAATTCATGATGAGTGTCTGCAAGAATCTAAAGAAGAACCCACGGTGAAGGATGAATCCCTTCGAGTTGCGCCTCATTCGCTTCATCCTGACATCCCTTGTGATTTTTCCACTGCTAATTTCCCCTATGAAAAACCATTTCTGGATGTTTCTACTTCTGATCATTCACAGAACACATGGGATGTGAGTCTATCATCACAGTGTTGAGGGATTTTATCCCCTAGGGCTTTTGGGTGGAACCCTAGTAAACTGAAAGTTGTCTAAACAAAGAAACATGCATACACACAGCCATTATGCTAGTAAAAGCTAATTCTAAAGTAAGAAGGACGTACCTCAAGTCCTACGTTCGAGTAGTTCCTCAAGGGTCCAAACCCTTCTTCACATCCCTTTCGCTCCTTTGCCCTGCATAACCAACAACTCCAAGGAATGCAACAGTATATGGACAAAGATTTATACGCAAATAATCTTTATGTTATACAAGAAGGAAGTTAGTTATGAACTTTTAAACATCCATTCACACATGAAATTCAAACATGAACATCATAAACATAAAGAAGAAGCATATCGGGAATCGAGACGTGTTTCTTTATTATAGACAAATAGAAAGTGCAAAAGAGTAATATCACCTAAGCAACCTTTGCAGGCTCCAAGCACAGCCTCCTTCCGGATCCGTCCCGCCTCAAGCCTCTAGCATATCTCCTTCCAAGACTCACTCCATGATGCCATAACTAAGGGATGAACATAAAATCACAAGGAAACAAGGGTTTCCTGTACAAATGGGGGAAGTGCAGAAGGCACAAGGGTGTTCAGACCTGGTCAGGGGAAAATCTCAGTATAATAACCTTTCTCTCTACTCTCTCCTCCCTTAGGCTTCCCTTTGATGTCTTTTTATACCAATTCCAAAGAAGTTTTTTAGTTAGGAATTGGTTGGGAACAGTTGAGGCCACGGGCACTAACAAGTGATCAGCAGGTAAAACCCGCGATCTCCACCCGAAAATAAGGATTTTTATATTTTTTTAAGTGTTTTAATACATATACGTGGGTTGGGTATATATGGACCCGCATATACACGTGTTTAATTCATGGCAATGTCGCGTACAGGGAATAAAACACCGTCTTTTAGATTTTGGACCATGTCTGAAAGGAGGGGTTGCCCTAGGCCATGAGTGCAACATCACAAACCATAATAGTGAGATTTGGAGCTATAACAGATGCCCCCTAATATATGAGGTCAGAAGTGGTACATGATGGCCGAAATGTATTAAGCAAGTACATGGAAAGGAAATCTGCAAAAAGCCGAGGATTATTTCACCAGAATTCAGCCTGCCAAGCCACAAAAAGAAGATCAGAAAGAAACACCGTCTGAGGTGGGCATACCCATGCTCAGAGAAAGCAAAGCATGTCCGCATATCAAGTACAAGCGGATCCACTAAGTATAGAAGTATAAATGACTGGAAAATACATAATGGATCATCTGATCATGATCGAACAAGTACATGTCTGAATATCACATATAAACTATCAATGATGTTGGAAGATACAACG
>APFE030429260.1:1904-18425 GCA_000404065.3 Pinus taeda
CCATATTCTTGTATGTTTACTTATATATGCATTTGTATGGTTAACACATATCTGGTCTTGTGTTATTTATGAATATAGATCTTTCTTCTTCGATAGTAGTATGTTGTTGTGATTCCATAGGTGTTCTTTGAAGCTAGGCAAAGGAAGAAGAAGCGACAAAGCTCTATCAGGAAGGAGAGGAATCAAACAAGGAAATCAAGCGCAAGACTAAGGTTGGTCTCCTTTGTTCTACTCTTATCTATTTTCATAAAAGAAAACGAAAGTAGACTTTACTTGTTTGTTTCTAAGATAGCTACCAGTCTTAGTGGGAATAGCAGCATCCGAGTGGACACTATTCCCGGAACAAAGCCTAAATCTAAGGCACAATCGGTAATTGAATTTAAGGAGATCCGAATGATATTTGATGAGACACCTTGGGACTTTGATCAGAGGTTGAAGTGTCAGATCAGGCATGCTAACATGTAAATCTCAGATACCCAGCATTGCGACTGGTTTATAGCTATTTGCACTTAAGAATACCTTTGTCACAGAAAAATATAACAACACAAGTAGAAGCCTTAGAGTTCATGATGAGGTAGCATGCATCACCTATTTAGGATACAAACTTCGAGGTACAACAAATTCACTCACAATTAGAGAGCCTACACATAGAATTACATAGTCTCAAGAAAGAGAAGGAGACTAAGCCAAAAGTGCGCGCAAAGGTTTGGTGCTTGAAGTGCAAGGGCCACAAGCACGATAAAGATCATTGTCCAGTATACGTGAATTATCTTATAGGAGGGAGGCCAGCCCACTGAAGCCAGAAGCCCTAGACGGACCAAGCACGGGAGCTGTGCTATGGTGCGCCATTTGTCAAGTCATTGGGAAACATGTGACAGATAACTGCCACTTACTTCAGATGTTCATTCAAACACCCCAATAGTTGTTTTGCAATTTTTGTAAATCTGTGGGCCATGATGAGTGCCATTGTTGAAGTTATGAGCTAATGATGGAAAGAACCCCTACTAATCGTATGCAAGCAGAAATTCAGCCTCAGGATCAAGGCGTAGGAGTAGCACATGGAGGATTCCAAGGTTGAGGACAAGGAAGAGGAGATGGACCAGGGCAAGGGCATGGGATAATAATTTTCTATAACTATGATGAAGCAGGGCACTTCGTACATGATTGTCCAAACCCCGTGCATCCCTTGTGTCAGTACTCTTAACAGTTTTATCATGTCATAGAGGAATGCCCAATCCTTATGGAAAAAATGCAAGAAAAGAAGGCGTAGCCCCAATAGCCTACGCAAAGCATTTAGATGATGAGGGTTGAGGCCCGCGAAGAGGATCAGAACATAAACATTGTGTCAAGAAGTTGCATAATGACTAGCACAGATAAAGGCAAGTAGCTTGAGGAAGAAGGATGGGTACGAAAAGCTACGAAGAAAGAAGTTGATTTTCATCTAAACTATGCTAAAGAGATGTTCTTGGAAGAAAAGAATAACTTCGCTGAGGCCTCCACCTCAAGAAGTTAGGAGAAAACGTTGGAGACTAATGCATCACAGGAAGTAGATCCTTCCATTCTAGCTACTTTCCTAAAAACTTGTATGAAGTTGTTGCGTGATCAAAAAGTTTTTTAAGGATTACAAGACTTAATAGACAAGTGCGCCAATAAGGAAAAGACTCCTACGGAGCAGCGCACAGTTAGAAAGATTGGCAAGCATAAGGCATGAACAAGATGTGAGATGCAGCTAATAGCGCAGATAGGTGATTATGAAATTGACCAAGTAATTTTGGATCTGGGGTCCGCTGTAGTGGTCTCTGATTCAGCTCCAAATGGAAAATCAGTAGAAAATCATCCCCATGGGACGATTGTACAGAGCGACGGTTGATATTGAAGGTGCAAGTGCATTAGCGGACTTTGAAGTTATAAAAATTATCAATGACAGTAATCCATACCCAGCGCTTCGGAGAATCGACTGGCCTATTGATATGAATGGGGTCATTAATCTGAAGAAGAGGAAAATGACCTTCGAAAAGAAGTCACCTAGGGTTGTAGTGCCACTAGATCTTGCGGAGGGAGTGCTCTATACAGAACCTGTCCACGATTATGAAGAAATTGACGATGAGCTTGGTCAAATATACAAGATGAAGCACAAGATCAAGATTGGATTAATCCAACAGCGGATGGACAGATCACATGGGACCATGATAATTCATGCACTGTTGACTTAGATGAGGAATTAGAGCATTCACAAAACCACTTACATGAAGTATCTACATTGCAATGCAATATGATGACGAAGTCACTACGCTGTATTTTGTCGGAGGTAAGAAAGCTACCTTATTATGATGGTCTAACTGATGTAGATATGTTTTTAGATTAATTTGAACATGAAGTCCTTGAAGACCGCTATTTTCAAGCATTGGAGTTGGCACTGTGTGCTATGCCTACCTGATGGTGGGGTATGTATAAGGAAATTTTTGTTGGATGGAGGGATTACAGGTGAATGATGAAGTTACGATTTGGGCATGTTAATACCAGGATGACTGAGAAGTATAGTGGGAAGGGTGATCCACGTGATCACCTGGTGAAGTGGACTAAGGCGCGGGGGACAGACCCACAGCCAGGGTGGGTGCATATATTTTGTCATATATTAGATATGATCCCCATGAACTAGTATTTGGAGACTGAGCTTCACCATGGGACTGCAGAATGGGATGTTTTAAAAGAAGGCTTTCTATTAGCCTTTGTCTTTGAGGATGGCTTTGAGAGTATTGATGAAGCACTGCAAGAAATAAAAGCATTTATATTTGGGACACTGAAGGAACCAGTAGAATGGACTCAGCCGGATTGAAGTATGCAGCTGAGCCATGCACTCGAATGCTATAATGTGACTGGTGAAGAAGAAGATGACCCACAGAATATTACCATCCTTGAGACTGAAGGATAATGTGACGTCGAGGGACCGAAGGTAGAGAACCTAGATATATCAGAGCCTCTAAAAACTCGACAGGTAAACATTGACACTTAGGAAGAACCTAAGTTTGTGAATATGAGAGAATACTGGGACAAAGATATGGTTGATAAGGTAGCTGAGCTGCTGTGTGAATACCAAGATTTATTCCCAACAAAATTTTCAGATCTGAAAAGGATTGTCATAGATTTAAGCGTTATGAAGATTACATTGAAATTGGATGCGAAGCCTAGTAAGCAGCGACCTTATCGATTGAATCCAAAGTATAAGGAAAAGGTGTGCCTCGAACTGGATAAGATGCTGGAAGCTGGCATTATTGAGCATATCAAAGAATCTCATTAGGTAAGCCCAATGGTGGTCCAAGAAAAGAAGCAGAAGGGATAAATCCGCATATGTGTAGATCTACGGAAATTGAATGATGCCTATGTGCATGACCCTTTTCTGACACCATTTACTAACGAAGTATTAGAGAATGTTGGTGGACAGGAAGCGTATTCATTTACTGATGTATTTGCGGGTTATCATCAAATAAAGATCATGCCGGAGGATAGAAGCAAAACAACCTTCACGACTGAATGAGGGTGTTTCCAATATATCGTTATGCCATTTGGATTGAAGAACACGCCTGTAATATTTTCCCGGCTAGTCATCGCGGCGTTCAAATAATTTATTCATAACTTCCTGGAATTATATTTCGATGACTGGACTGTGTTTGGGTTGGTGAAGAAACATTTTGTGAGTTTGCACCTCATGTTGGATACATGTCGAAGATTTCAAATCACACTGAACTTGAAGAAGTGAATATTATGTGTGCCTTTTGGGATTTTTCTCAGCCATATTGTCTATAAGCAGGGATTGATGGTGGACCCTGTGAAGATCGACATTATTGTAAATTTGGAACTCCCTAGGAATGTGAAACAACTACGTGTGACATTGGGACACATTGGGTACTATAGAAAGTTCATCAAGGCGTATGCCCAGATAACTGCACCAATAGAAAAAATTGTTAAAAAAGGATGTCATGTTCTGCTAGGATGAAGACTATCAGTGCAACTTGCATCTCTTGAAGGAGAAGATGGTGACAACGCCTATTTTGGTGTTTCCCGACTGGAAAAAGGAATTTCATGTGCATGTTGATGCCTCTTGTATTGTGCTAGGAACACCATTAACCCACGCAAGATAAGGTGAGATTGATCATCCAATATCTTCTGCGAGCCAAAATTTATCCAAAGCTTAGAAGAATTACTCCACTACAGAGCGTGAGGGGTTGGCGATGGTCTATGCGTTGTAGAAATTCAGACAATATTTGTTGGGCAGACACTTTAAGATGTACATAAATCACTCCACACCGAAGTACCTGGTCAATAGGCCTATGTTGGGGGGGAATATATGTCGATGGTTTTTATTATTTCAGGAATATGATTTTGAAGTTATTGTGAATCTCGTTCGGTTGAACGTTGGTCCGAACGATCTATCAAGAATTGAAACAAGCGAAGAACCTAGTAATTTGGAGGATGGATTATTGATCGTGCATCTCTTTATGGTACGTGAAATAGATAACCATTTTGCTGACATTATTCAATTCTTAACTATAGGGATGGTGCTTGAAGGATATACAACTCAGTAGAAGAAAGAACTAGTAGTTCGCGCAACAGATTTTTCAGTCATTGCAAAACATTTGTACAAAATGGGGGCAGATGAAATATTGAGTATGATTGTATTCTTGCTAAAGCTCATGGGGGAGTTGCGGGAGGCCATTATGCAGGGAAAGAAACCACGCAAAATATTTTGCATGCAGGATTATGGTGGCCAATATTGCATAAGGATTCCAAAACATACTGTAAGGCATGTGATGCATGTCAAAAGAATGGTAGACTATTGCAAAGGGAAAAACTACCGCTATATCCGCAGGTATCTTTACATGCATTTGAGAAGTGGGTGATCGATTTTATTGGGCCAATTCAGCCACCTAGGAAGAAAATAGGCACGCGCTACATTATCACTGCCACATAATATTTAACCAGATAGGCAGAAGCATAACTAGTGAAGAATTGTACAACATCTACTACAACAAAGTTCTTATTTGAATATGTATTAATGTGGTTTGGATGCTCGAAAGTATTAATGAGTGATAGTGGAACACTTTCTAAATTAAACGATTAGCGCGATGACAGATGAATTTCAGGTCTACCATTAGAAGAGCACACCATATCACCTGTAGGCAAATGGGACAGTCAAAGCGTTTAATAAAATTTTGGAGAACGTGTTGAAAAAGGTATGTCATGTGCAACAGAATGACTGGGATGTGCATGTAACTACAATACTATGGGCCTATAGGACAATCTGTAAGAAGTTGACAGGGAAAACGTCGTTCAGATTGGTCTATGGCGTCGAAGCGGTGATGCCTATTGAGTTCATTGTACCTAGTCTACGCATAATAGTCTCGACTAAGATGATGGACCATGACACCTTGGAGAAGCGGCTCGTGCAAATCATGGAGCTCGAAGAAGACTGCTTTCTTGCAGGATTTCATCAACAAGTGCAAAATGAACGAGAGAAAGCATGGCATGATCGACACATTAAGTTGTGCACGTTCAAGGTAGATGATTTGGTGTTCTTATATGATAGCATGTTCATGAAGTTTCTAGGAAAATTTCAAATGCACTAGTTGGGGTTGTAACTTATTAAGGAGATCACGGATGGTGGCGCAATTTAGCTTGCGAAGCTGAATGGGGAACCATTCCCTGGAAGGGTGAATGGTAGTAGATTGAAGTTGTATATAGGAGATCCTGCCCCTGTGTGATGACTATAGGGAAGCAGGACATTCTCAGTAATCCAGGTAGCTATAAGGGATTGTGGGACTATAAACTACACTGCCTGACTAGGGGAAAATCTTGATAGGGAGGTTGCGCGACGGATGGCAGGGGTATGATAAGTGAAGTTGCACCATGGAGGATGGTGTCATGCAGGTGGGTCCAAAGGTAAGCGTTGAGGTTACTATTCATGATTTGATGGCCAAAATAGGGTCAAGGGGAGTGGGTAGGCATTATTTATGGAAAAAAAACTTCGCATATATGTTGCCAAAGGGGCATTCATTATCAAAATTTGGGGGGACGGTTGGATTTGAATTCGAATCTCCATATAAATTATGCATGTTGGTCCAATGAATAACACTTTGCATTTTGAGAGTTGCTTGCATGGTTTTTTGTTTGAAGCGTATGAATCACACGTTCTAAGAAAAAATTGTAATGCACCCCTCGTTTGAAAACTACTCTGCATTAGACCGAGAGTGATTCATTGAGAATATGACTTCTACAAACCTCGCTGAAGACATAAGTTTAGAAGTTATTTTGTCTAATGTACTAGGCCCTAAAGTAACCAGTATGAAAGCTACGCCCATTATGCCCATAGCGCCAAGGTCGCCTAGGCTAAAGAAAACTGCCGCCAAAGAGAAAAAACTAGCCGCAAGGGAGAAGCACTCTGTTGCGAAGGACAAACAGAAGAAGTTGGTGCTTGTAAGGATGTCACCAAGGAAGAATCCAGAGGTGCGGCTGAAAGAGACAAAAGACAAACAGCCGAAAAGAGTGGTGGATTTGGAAGACGAAGAGTACCAAGGTGTTGAAGAAGTCGATGTTGTAGAAATCGAGCCTATCACGCGGCTACCTAAGTACATCCCCCTGTGGAAGGGAAAAACCAAAGTGAACAAGGATCCATATTCTAGAAAATTTGTGGTATCGACTCCCCTGTTGCCCAAGTAGGTCGAATTTGAAGGACCTAGGCTTTGTCGCATCCCGGTATTGAAAATGGAGGACTGGGACCTCTTGGACCATGAAAATTTCCCGCACTTAGTGAACCACAAGTATATGAAAAAGATATATTATGTCGAGACAGGGGTTACGCAGTTGGAGCCCATGAAGTGGGTCTACGGTGTTGAGCAGTCGGGGCTGTTGAACATGCTCTTAATGTCGCACTAACATTGCTCACCTATCAATGCAGTTTATGTGCACTAGCTCCTCGCACTGGATCATGATGGGATTATGTGGCTTGGGAAGCCTATTCTAATAACTAACATGTTGATCCATAGGATAACGAAGTTACCTCACAAAGGAGTGGACCCTTCCAAGGAATTTGGGGGGAAAACCAGGGAAAAGGAACTAGCTGATAAAATGAAGAAAGAGTATGGTCTTGTGAAAAAGTCACTCAGATACTCTATGATGTTGATTCAAGACCAGGAAGTCCATTTCATTACCCAGATCCTCGCAGGTAAGATCATGTGGAAGTGTCATGCGGACGAAGTTCCAGCACCAGTAGTATCACTTGCTGCACAGTGCGCGAAGGGCGTGCAGTATAATTGGTCCAAATGTCTCTACCAGGAGTTCCTCGTGAACTACCGAGAAGCCTAAGAGGAAAGCAAGACATTTCATTATGCTTGTCTTTTATTGTCTATCATCTTAGTTGCTTGGAGGTTGTCAAAGGACAGGAAATTTCCTCCACACAAGGAAGATTTACCCGAGACAGCGCGGTTTGCCTCGCTATGGTCTACAAAGGATGTGACACAAATTAAGGAAATGATGATATTCGCAACAAGATTGCGGTGCCAGTTGAGTGACACAAGGCGTCACAATCTTTGTATTGGGGGCTTGTTGGGATAGGGTCCCTAGTGTTAATTTTTGGGTTACTTTAACCCAATTTTGTAAAGGTTTTTGTAAAAAGCATGTAAAGTCTCCGCGATATGTGGATGCGGAGCAGTAGATAGATAGGAGTCAAAAGGGCCTTAGCCCTTGTTTTTGGTCAGTTTTAATATTCTCCCATGGTCCGTGGACCATGGTATTGTATGAAGGAAAGTTATAAATAATTTATTCACACTTAGTCTTAAAGATAAATTTTGATAGAGAATTGGGATTTTGTTGTCTTGGGCAAGTGCTGAAGCAAGAAGGCTCTACTTCCTATGCTTAGGTGTAGAATGGAAGGCTCCTGTAGCTGAGTGCGTAGAAGGCCTAGGTAGAGTCCGTAGCTGAGTGCATGGACCCCTATATCTGTTTGCGCAGGGTAGAAGAGTTTGTAATCCAAGAATTGAAGTTCAATAAAGACTATCTTGAAAAATTACTGTGCAATTTTGAATATGTTTATGTTATATTCTGCCACTTAATAATATGGTTTTATGAAATAATGAATGAATGTTGCGCGAATTCACTGAATCTATCTTAATAATGCATGACATGAATGGTTATCTACTTCCACGAAGTTAAAATTTATTTCTATTATGTTTTTTGATGAATTAAGTAGATCAGTGTGAACTCTGATCTAGGGTTGTTTATTGATGCATGAAAATAGGTAGATCATGTGTTTAAGGTCTACAAAGATCGACCGTGGACCTTCACGAAGGTCTAGGAGCCGTTTTAACCTAGTTACAATAAAAATCCCTAGAAGACTTCCGATCTACATGGAAGAATATCTAAGGCACTAAAAGACATCACACTAGTCTCTGGATGCAAAAACTTGGTTCTTTCATCCCCCAATACTACTTCGAGTGAGACTACGACCTGCGTACGTAGGTTGCTGCCGAAAAGGCCAGCAATGTAGGGTTTTGTTGGTTGGCACAACTAACTCTGAACCTGGATCAAAAACCCTTAAGCCAATACTTTTAAAAGAAATAAATGAATTATGCTAAAAGAAAACAATTTCAAAGTAACATTTTCCATGTTCTTAGATGCCCTCACACTACTAAGACTTGTTGTCACTAGTTATCTATTCATCATGAGTTAGCTTCTTCCTTCCCATCAATCAAACTTAAAAGAAAACACAATTACCAATAATACAAGGCTTTGGAGAAACCCTACCTAAGTGGATGTGCAAGTTCTTATCTCTTGTCATATCGTTTTTCCTCCCAGCCATAAATGTTGGAAAAAAATAAATGCAGAAAAAAGAACTAACTACGCTCTAATCCCTATTAGCACCTCCCTAGAAAATAGACAAAAAATGCCTGTAAAATTATATGCTTATATTTCTAACATTAAATTATTGAACCATGATTAAAGCCCTAATATATCCTAGTCTAACGCTGGCAACTACTAAGAAATTATGCACAAGTTTCAAACTTAACTGTTGGAAATTCACACTAAATAATTTGTCACTAGGTTAGAGGAAAACTAGTGCTATAAAGGGCTCTGAGTTACAATATTTCATACAAGGTTTTGTATTCTCATGTAACTTTGTGTGAGTAGAGTCCCATTGTCTTAATCCTTCTATGACCCTTTCATGTAGTGTATCTTTCTTATGCTACAAATCAAAGAAATGTAAAGGAATTAAAGATAATCAAAATAATCTAGATATGAAACTATTCAAACTCAGCAAACTAATACACTTGAAACAAAGACTAAAAACATTGCAAACTGAATATGAATTAAACACAAATAAAGCACATTTGCAATCTAGCTAGAAAAATAAAGAGGCAGAATGTTACCCAAGATTGGGGGGGCTTTCCCAATGTGACTAAAATGACCAAGAACGATCAGATTAAGATGAAGTGATGCACCAGAATGGGAGGACAAACAACAATCATTTATGGAAATATCAAACTATATTCACAAAATGGTAGCATGCAAAATTTCTACCATAATGAATCTATTAATTAGCTACCATTCCTCCAACATGTTACAAAAAGGAATCATCATCATCCTAAGCTTTATCTTTTACCTAAGTATGTGCACAAGAGGAGCATTAATGGGGTGGATCAAAACCAATTCCCCCAATCCCATATATGTTTAACCATGAGATAGAAAACAAAATATAAAATGCTAACACATAAGATAAATTGGCCCATTTTCTACCCATAATACAAATTCACCATGACAAATCACTTTCATACTTTGAAATGACTAATATTTTCTCCTCTTGTTGTCTTGACAATTGATTTTGTGTTTTCCTCAAATATGGGCATTGATTTTGAATATGGGAAAATTTGTTCATTTTGGGAAAAATTGGCATTTAATAACTTATAATATCTCTCAAATCATGTTGAATTTTGGAAAACGGTCCATGATTTTCTCAATTTTCCATACTAGGAACAAATCCCATGTTCTAAAATTTTCAAATTCATCCTCATCGCCTTACAAATTCTGCTTGGATTTGACTGTCTAGAAACTTTGACCTATATCGTTGTTTCGGAGATGGAGGCTCACATGTTCGACCTAAGTGTGATCTAAACATCATGGAATTATATTGACACGTTAATCTTTAAAACCCATGTGGATGAATTCCATCTAGAAGAGTGAAAATATGAAAAATAACAATCTGGTACCAGAAGTTAACTATTGGTACAAGAACTAGGTTAAAGAAATTCGTCACTAGTAAAATCGACTTAAAACTCATTTAATTCATTAGAGACTTGGGAATTAACAAAACCAAGCAAATTTTACCTTGATATGTGTGTCAAAGGGTTTTGGATTCAAAGGGGTAGAAATGTATGATAAAATGGGCAATATGTAACTATGAGTGTAGGATATGAGTGGTAAAAGGTCAAATGAGGTGTTGTAATCTAGGGAAAAGTGTGCATTGTTACTAGTATTACAAACATCAAGCAATCATATAACAAGCATAGGTAAATATATATACATATCGTAGTGGAGAACCAACAAAATAATTATAATATATTGTCTCTTATTAGTTGAATACATTGGTATACAAGTAGATATATATAGACTATCGGGATAGTTACAACAATCTCATTATCTGACCAGATGGCATAACCAATCCAAAATTAGTTATCACTTTATGACATTTATTGTTACAATGTGTATATGTCAACTCGACTCAGGCTACTCGGCTAGGCTAACTAGCTTATTCAACAGGTTAGCGACTGCACCGACTAGCTCCTCCAACATCTTCCCCACTCTCAAAGCCTTCTTTGTCTCAAATAAAGGGAGATTTGAACTGAGAAAAAAGACCAAGGACATTTCTAATAGTCTAAAAATTTATAAAATTTATGGCATTGGCTCTTGAAGAGAAAAATTCTTAATATAAAACAAATTACAAATAAAAGTAAATTAAGGTAGGACAACTAGTAGTTCTTTGGAAAGTACTTATGTGGCTTGGGTCATAACTTCTTGGATTGGATATATCGACAGATTTAATGCTTGGTTGACTTCAACTTCATGGAATTGTTGTTTTGAAATTGCAACATATGTTGAAACACTTGGTGCAAATAACTGGTGGGAAGGTCATGGTGGTTACAGTGACGCAGAGCGAGCTGGTAGCAGTAGAGGAATGTTCATAAATACAGTCTGATAATTGATTGGAGAAAATATATGCAGATGCCCATTGAAAATAGATGATTCATGTACTACCAATCTAGCTTTAGCACTATATTATTTAAGATCTGACAAGTACTAAACTTCCACGGGCATGTCTTATGTTATCCTTTGGTTGAAAGGTTTGGTCATTTCAATACTCGAGACTTGACTAAGTACTCCCTGCAGAAGTTCATGTGCATTCTTGGCTTCTTGTTGTGCTTTATTCCATTCGCTTAGCCACTAGTTCTCCTATTGCAATAACTACGCATAGATATCTTGTTCTTGCTCTAGTGTGTTGTTAAGTGATTTTTGTGTTACGTAGTTTGTAGTTTATCTTGAAGACAAATCTCGAATGAGAATATCCTGAGCCTTGATTTTAGAATGATAAGATGTCAAATAAGTAGGCCAATTACTTAATCTGGCCATAAGGGCAGCTCCCTTTTCGAGTGTGTTCTCTAAAAAAAATTAGCTGCCAAAAATTCATTGTGAGGCTTCTGTAAAATATCTGTAAACTTCGAATTTCCAACACCTATAGTTTGGGCTTATAGTTCTTCTGCCTGTGCATTGAGATGTTCATTTTGGTCGACTTACTATTGTATGGCAACGAGATGATCATAGATCTTGGCTGGAGTGAAGATTTTAAGTTTTTTCTGTTGCCCAGTTCTAACATGCCATCCAAGTCTCACTTTCTCATTCTTGTTGATGTTGAAGCTTGTTGGTGTCCTCTTTCCTCTTGTCTAACTGTTTCTTAGCCACTTTGACAAACAGTTCTGAAATCTAAAATTTTTGTTTGTCACTTGCAAGTTTGGTGTCAGCATAATTGGTTGAAATATCAGCACGCTCCTTTTTATCCTTGGTTCCTGGCAAGATCATTGAATTCGATTCTATATAAGTCATGTTAGTCGAAGCATATTTAGTCACAGATGGATTATTCGCAACTAGTGGATTTGTAACTAGTACTTCAGTCATTTTTTCTTGATCGTGGTCAGTCAACACATTACTTATTTGTTGATTGTAGTCTTTGATTATTTCATTAAAGTGGTTGTGCTCAAACAAATTGTCTTAGGAGTTTACTTCAAAATTATCTTGTTAGTCTGGCTGATTCTTTTCCACCTTATTTTTCTCTGACTAAGTGTGCTCTGACTGAGTTTGCTCTAACTAATTTTTCTACCACTGGTGATGTTCTTCTAAAATACAAGTTGGAAAATTGACAGGAGTGTTATCTGCTAAATTAATTTTGGTTACTTTATTAATCTTTGTGTCAGTTGCCTGCTCTGTTTGATCTGAAGTATAATTTGAGTGCTTTCATTATGCCTGTTGGAAGAAGTACCATTATGCTTACTAGAAGAAGTGTTATTCTTCTCATGACTATGTTTTTGTGAGTTATGAAATATATCCTCCATTTTCTGTTGAATATTATCTATAAAGATGCCTTTGGCGCTTTCCATTACATTCTTGATTTTTGCTTAAATGGATGGCACTTTAGGTTTTTTAGTCTTCCTGGTCGTTTTTTCCTTGGTTTGCATTTGTAATATAGCTTCATCTAGTTGTTGTTGTTTCACAAGATTTTTAAAATATATTTATTTAAGTATCTTCTTCTATTGGGCTCACTTAGACATGGTCGGGGCACCTTGGGATTGTGAGACTCTTTTCAAGTAGATTTTTTAGATGTTTCAAGTAAAGGAACTGACAAATCAAATTTGAAAGGTTGTAAATACAAATTGGCTTATGTCTCTTCTTCTAATTCAACATCAATGAAAGGGGTAATGATATCATGAGATGGATCAAAGACTCTGGGGGGATAATGTAGTTGGTTTTAGATTGATGACATAATTCGTTAAAAACTTGGTTGACAAAAGGTTGGTACATGATTTCTTGGGGGTCGAATTTTGCAAAGTTATTATACCATACTTTCATGATGTCTAAAGATAACTAGATATGGGAATAGGGGGTATGACGTGACAAACATCTTGTGGAACTCACCATTTATTAGAAATATTATTAATGTTCAATTTCCAATTCCTAAAAAATTCATGAGGACCTAAGAATTGTGGTTTCCCTGACCATTTATGCCCAAAAACTTTAAAATTTTTCATGAGAGGCATATCATTTTTTGTGAATTTTTCCCCCCCAACTGGTGGGAAAGACTTTATGTGCAACCAATTTAATAGAGAGGGGAAATGGATGGCCTTACCTGAATTTTGACAATCTTGGAAATTGGTTTTGATAATGTCAGCTACATGTTCCACCTAATTGTAATCTTTGCCATATTTTTCTATCTCGCCAATAACTTCAATCATTTTCAATTTGACATCCAAATCTCAACCAACAGTTGTGATACATAATGATACTATTGTACATGCCCATCTAACCAATAGGTATTGAACTTGGTTGATGACTAATCCTTGTGAATTCTTCCTTGATGTTCCTCCAACAAACTTTGTGAGCCACTTATTAGCATCGCTCACGGTCAATACTTTGTACCCCTTGTATGGACCTAACCTTATGATCATATGAATAATGGTGCTAGAGATGGATTGAGGTTTAGGCAAGCCAAATCTTGTCATTGTGATATTTGATGACTAAGTATTTAACAAACTCCTCCTTCACCTCCTGCAGATCTTCCACTAATGGAGCATTATGTTGTGTGTGGAGCATGATTATTCAGAGGTCTTTGTTTCAGCGAGATGTATACCCCAGGAAGTTTGTACACCCCTCCATGCGTGGGGGTGCGGGGGGGGGACTTGTCCCCCCCCGTGGGGGTTCGAGGGGGACGATCCCCCTTGGATGGGGGGTTTGGGGGCCAGCGGTCCCCCGGTGGGGATTTCAAGGGCAGCGCCCTCGAAGCTAAAAACAGAGGTAAAATTGCCTTGTAAAAGTATAGTAATTTCTAGTCAATCTGGGCAGTTCATTAGGCAGATGATCCGACGGTAAAACTTATGTTTAGTTTATGGTTTTTTGCCCTAGAAGGAAAACCCTCTCTTTGTATGAGGGCATTGTATTTGAGGCTATGTAATAGATGTGTATTCTCTGAGCGAGAAACAGAGAGGTGAGACTGTGAGAGAAAACAGAGGATATTACAGCGGATCTGCTGTAGGTTGTGTCTCTTCATTTTGCTAGATAATAGAAAGGAAGGACTGGTTGTTCGGGGTGGACGTAGCCCAAACTGGGTGAACCACGTATATCTGTGTCTCTCTTGTTTTATGTGTTTTCTGTGTTTATATTTATGCAATATTTTATGTGTTCCATTGCTCTGTAATATATAATTTTCTAATAACTGGTATCAAAGCCGAAGCTCTATTTGGCTGATAAACTCGTAGGAAAGAAGGGTTCCTCATTCGAGTGGGAGCAATGGTGGAAGATGGTAAGTTTAGGGTCGAGAAATTTAACAGCCAAAACTTCTCGTTGTGGAAGATGCAGATGGAAGATTATCTGTATCAGAAAGATCTATACCTACCATTGGGCGGAAAAACAAAGATGTCGATGGGTATGACAGATGAAGAATGGAACCTTCTCGATAGAAAGGCACTTGGAACAGTATAGTTATGCCTTGTAGCGTTGGTCACCTTCAACATTTCGAAGGAAACAACGATAGAGGGTTTGATTAAGGCATTGGAGAAACTATATGAAAAACCCTCGGCCTCAAACAAGGTATTTCTTATGAAACGGTTATTTAATATGAAAATGTCGGAAGGTGGATCTATTGCAAACCATTTAAATGATTTTAATACTGTTACAAGTCAATTATGTTCTTTAGGGGTAAACTTTGATGATGAAGTTAGAGCTCTGTTATCCTTGTGCTCATTACCAAAAAGTTGGAATGGTTTAGTAATGGCCATTAGTAACTCTGTTTCTGGATCTAGTACTTTAAAGTATGATGATGTTGTCGGTGCTATCCTTAGAGAGGAAATGCGACGGAAAATTTTGGGTGAGACATCGAGTAATGCTTTAAGTGCAGAGTCTAGGGGAAGAAAAATGGAAAGAGGAAAGAGCTCAGGATATCGCAGTAAATCAAGGAAAGGAAAATCCAAGTCCAGATCAGGGATAGTGTGCTGGAAATGCGGAAAGAAAGGACACCTAAAGAAAGACTGTAGATCTCGGAAGGGAAAAGAAGGAGATTCACAGCAAGAAAACAATAATGAAGCAAATATGACAGGTGAGGTGTTACAAGATGCTTTGATTCTTCTTTCGAAAATATTACTGATTCCTGGGTGGTAGATTCAGGGGCCTCATTCCATGCCACACCTGATAAGAAATACTTTCATGACTATGTTCAAGGAGATTTTGGACAAGTTCGTTTTGGGTGATGATAAACCATGTAAAATTGTTGGAATGGGTAAGGTTCTTGTAAAACAGCAGAATGGAAACCAATGGCTACTAAAGGAGGTAAGGCATGTTCCAGATTTGAAGAAAAATCTGATTTCACCAGGGTAGTTACGCAGTGAAGGTTATGTGACAACCTTCACAAATAAAGCTTGGAAGGTCACCAAAGGAGCCCTAATAATAGCAAAAGGCGAAAAGGTTGGTACATTTTATTTATGCAATGGTATTTCTAACTATGTTAATGCTTTAACTTCCAAAGGAGCAGATGCAGCATTAGGGCATCATAGGCTCGGACACATGAGTGAAAAAGGGATGAAGATTCTTCACTCAAGGAATTTGTTGCCGGGTTTGAAGAAGTTTGATTTAGACTTCTGTGAGAACTGCATTTATGGAAAATAGAAGAGAGTCAGTTTTCTCAGAGTTGGGAAAGAAAAGAAGAGCAAAAAATTAGAGCTTGTGCATACAGATGTATGGGGACCTGCTCAGGTATCATCTCTCGGTGGCTCTCGTTACTATGTTACTTTTAATGATGATGCAACTAGAAAAACTTGGATTTATTGTATTAAGAACAAATTTGATGTATTTTATACTTTCAAGAAATGGAAATCTTTGGTTGAGATTGAGACAGGAAAAAAATTGAAGTGTCTCAGATCAGAGAATGGAGGTGAATATTGTAGCAAAGAGTTTGATAGGTATTGTTCAGAGCATGGAATTCGCAGAGAGAATATAGTTCCAAGAACACCACAAGAAAATGGTGTGTCAAAAATGATGAACAGAACAATCATGGAGCGTGTAAGGTGCATGAGATTGCATGCAGGATTTCCTTTACAATTTTGGGCAGATGCTGCAGATACTGTTGTTTATCTAATAAATAGAGGGCCTTCAAGTTCCTTGGATGGTGGTGTTCCAGAGGAAGCATGGACAGGTAAAAAGGTAAACTACTCTTTTTTA